>CABHPQ010165029.1:21835-33957 GCA_902168405.1 Peromyscus aztecus | reverse complement strand
GCCACCACCGCCCGGCGGGTTTGAAATCTTAAAGGAACTATTTAGCCGTAACATTTTATATTTTCTTTTTCCTAGCTCACTTACCCTCATTGGAAAAATACTTTATTGTAGCATAATTAATTGATTCCATCTCCTCCTCCCCCCCCCCCCCCGTTTTTTGTCATCTCCTATCTCTCCTCTGGTTTTGTTCAAGTTAAATCACACAGTTTGTCATTATAAGTTTTGGGAAAAGATTACCGTTGTCCTGGCTCTTTCCCTCCATGTTATACTTCCTAGTCTTGGATGAACTCAATTACCTACCCTGTGCACATTTGTCCCTGAGTAATTGACCTTACCAGAGGAAGTCAGGTGGTCAGGTAGAATGAAAATGTAGTTGTATCAATGGTCACATAGAAATCCACATAGAAACACCAATTATGTGAGCATTCACTGATAATCTTGGTGCACCCTCACCCACTGCAAACTCTTAGTTTCCTCTCCTTCTGATTTTATTCTCATCTTCAGTTTTCTGATCTTGCTCTGTCACTGAGCAAAAGAGGTCTTCAGAAGAGAACTCTCTCATCATCTCACCTACCCCCCCACACCCATTCCTGCTCCCAACTGCTCCCCTTTCCTGTTGCAGTAACTGACTCTTGTAGCATCAAAGCCAGCCCTTAACTGTACTTTGTATTCTGCCCTCTAAAGCTTTTCAGGACCTTTGACTTTTGGCTGTCTCCTTTTTATCTATTTTACCATCCCTCCGGAGTTATTGCCGTCAGAATCCTGTCATTGCTTTTCATCCTATGTGTTATTCCTCCTTTGTCCATGTCCCCAGCAGCCCTACTCCATCCATATACCTTCTCATGCGATTTCTAAGAATGGCTCGTTCAGGGCTTTCCAATGATCTATTCATATCTACTCCAATCCATCACGATGTCATTGGCAGCCCTTTCACTCAAGTCTGATTTACAGGAGATGGGTCTCTGTCATGACCATAATTGGTCTCTCAGTAGCAGCTGACTTCTGCTCATCACCCGCTCTCCCTTGGGATCATACCTTATCATATTGTCCTGTCTCCCTCCCCACCTCTCAGGTCACCCTTTCTTTTGTCCCTTTGCATGCTCCTCTTCTGCCCAGACTAAAACCAGTGCTCTCTACATCTTGCCTCGTTTCTTAGTTCCTTTCCCCTTTTCTTTCTCAAAAAGTGTTCCTTATCTTTTCTGTAAACTCTGCATTTTGATCCAAATGCCCAATGACTCTCTCAAGTCTTACATAATAGCATGTGTCTTAAGCTGCACTTTCCACTCTAAACATACTTGCTCTTGTGTGTGTGTTGTGTGTGTTGCCACTCTCTGCTGCTTTTATGGACCAGCAAGCATAGCCTGCTTTGTTTTTCCTTGCTGCCTCTGTGTTGTACACTTTGAGATAATCAATTGTCTCTCTACTCCTTTTTGAATCCATTACTTCTCTTTCTTTCAGTCTTTGGGCACACAGTCTGTTCTTGAGCCCTGGATCACTGCCACTGGGGAAGGGACTTTGTGCTTTCAACATCTGTATTTCCCAACTGGGAGCCAGTTAGAATGTGACTGTAGAAAGCATTTTGCTGTTTTCAGAAACACAAATAGCCATCAATTTCAGTTTAAAAGCTGAGTTCAAGGATTTATCTTTCTTGGAGGGTGCAATCTTAAGTTCTCCTAAATTTGTACGTTCAAAGTTATAAGTGAGCTGGCTTCTTGCCAGCCCTGAAGTTTATATGTGAGAACTTTCTGATTTATCGGATGATGTCAGCCTAAGATGTTGTCACTGAGACAAGAAGGACACTTCAAAGGCAGTGTGAGCTTCAGTTTGGCTTTTGCTGGGAATACATGGGCGTTTTTCTGTTAAATGGAAATTTCTAATGTAAAATATTGTTAAAATTGATATGCTTATATTAAATGAAATTTTATGCTGTTTTGACCAACAAAACCATTTCATGTGTTAAAAACAGAGTTATGTTGTTGTATATTATATTTATATATACTATACAAATGTATAGTATATATAATATAGCTATATATAATATGAAGACAAAGAATGAAAGGGACTTAGTGTGTTATGCAGCTCTCCATTCTGTTCTAGCCCCAGGAAGGTGGCAGTCACTCTTTGTTCCATCAAGCAAAGTGTGTCTAGCTTTCTTAGAAAATGTATCTCAAATCCATCTCCTTTTCCCATGTTCAAGCTCCTGTGTTCTCTTTAATGAACAATGAAATAGCTCTGTTCCATCTTCTACATCTCTGTCCCTGTTCAATCTACCCTATACCTAGCCATCTGAATGATCTTTGCAGCAAAATACAATTTATATCCTTGACCACTGTTTTAGGTGATCATATTATTTCATTTATTCTTTTAATCCTCTTATAACCTAGCTATTACTGTCACCCTTAGAGAGGTTCAATAATTTACTCAAGGCCGCACAGGCAGAAACTGAGGGAGTTCAGATCTAAGCCCAAGCTGCTTCTCATTAGAGCCCACATTCCAAACACAAGCCCATGTTCTCACCAGAATGTACCATTTTCCTCCTCACAGCAACTTGAACTCTTGTAGCTCAATACCTCATCTGTATTGCCTCTGGGGACCTTGAAAATTACAGTTGACTTCCTTACAATGGTGATCATTTGTTTTTCTGGCACTCAATATCAAAGGGCCTTGTTTTAGGTAGTGGAATCAGGGCAGGCTCCTTGGGGCTTCATTCTGAATTCCTAGGGGCTCTACTCAGGTGAATGGGATTTTATACACACTATTTTGTGATACCCTTGAGATGGACTCAGTGTGGCATTTTCTTATTTCTCCACAAGTACAGATTAATTTAGAAAAGTGCCAAGGTAATTCTAGGTAAATAACATATTTACATACCTTTTCTGCAACTGACTACAGAGAACTCACTAGTCTCTCTTCAGTTAATCATAGTAATCAAAGATGCAGAAGGAGACTATTCATTCTTTGCAATTTTCCCATGAAGGTCTGTATAAAAACAAGCACTTTTCATTCTTCCTTTCCAAACCACTCTCTGGAGGCTGTTGGAATCGTCTTTGTTACAGTTCAAATCCATCATATGCACGGTTTAAATGTTATTGTCTTCCCACTGCCTGCTCAAGGAAAGCCAGATCTGATTTTAGCATTCAGACACTCTGTGACACCATCTGATATATCTCTCCCTTCTTTTTTTCTGCTCTTCACTATATGTGTGTTAGGATCTCAGCAGTGAACTGTGTAACTCTCCCTGAGCAACCCAACACTTTCTTGTCCAGTGTCTTTATTCTCTTGCTTTCTTGTAAGTAAAATGGTTCATCCTTCTAATATGTCCATTTAATAATATTTAAAGGTTGAGGGTGTAACTTAGTTGGTACAGTGCCTGCCTAGCATGTTCAAAGCCCTAGATTTGATTCCCAGCACCCCATAAGCAAAGCATAGTGGCACTCTCCGTTAATCAGAAATTCAAGGTCACCCTGAGCCACATAGCTAACTGGAGGCCAGTTAGTTGAGACCCTGTCTCAAAAGATATCATTTAAGGTACAAAATCAAATGTACAATACTAGGCAGCTGCTAACTTAGTCTGACACTGTTTTTCTTATAGCGTGGCTTTTAGTAGCAGAGTGCCTAGGAAGTCCAAGGAGTAGATGGAGTCTTGGTGGTTTAGAAGATGATAATGAAGAAAACAGGGGCTGGGCTGATTAGCTAGAGACCCAGGCTTGGAGGTCACCAAATTAGGCTTCCCTGCCAGTGAGAGCAGCATTTGGCCAGCTCTCAGGGAAAATGAAGAGAAAGCAACAATCCCCTGACAAATAATACATCAATGTGAGTTGCTATGGAGAGTTGAAGAAGAAGTTGAAGCTGCTGGTTTGTCGTTAGTAGTGAGTGTCAGTAGTGAGTGGTGTATACCCCATCCCTTAGAACTCCCTCTGTCAGTAATTATGGGTAGTGACAGGATTCAGAGCCTGTCATAGAGAGAGTGGATACCTCTTCTCAGACCTCCAGTTTAGACTGTAGACATTTCGCTGTGAGCACATACCTCCAGAGTGATCATAGTGTTCTGACAGTATTTATATTATTTATCCATCATACAACTTGAGACTTGAGTCCTATTATTAGACCTGTCTACAGTATACTATAAATTAGCATATATTGCACTGTTTAATAATTACCTCACCAGCAGCATGATGACACTGCACTGTGTTAAAAGTATTATATAAAGTAAACATTATTACCGACTTTATGATTCTACACTGAAATTTCATTTAAAAATACACAAAGAGCTTTAAAATCCAGAAATGGCATAGAATACCGTGACAGTAGTCCAGGTTGTGTTTGCATAACTCCAGTGGCTGCCAGGGAGCGCTGTGAGGAGCTTTCTCACGGAGCCTTTGTAGATTTGTATTGCTATGGAAATTCTCAGGCAGATGACATTAAAGCATTTGAGCAAAAAAGTGCTGTGTTCTTCACTTTCTTTCTTTTCTTGGTTCAGCGGGCGATGAATAGGATTGTGTCGTGACCTTCACCTGAACTCTGGGGTCCTGACTATACAGGTGCCAAAGTTAGAATGTGGGTAATAATTCACCTGTATGTTCTAGTACTTTTAGCTGGATTGCTAGTGTAAAATAAACAAAAATGTCACTCTACTAACAGTCTTCTCTAACAATGGTGTGGCTGCGATAATACCTATTGAATTTGATGTTGAGAGGTAAAACAAGATCATGAATATGTTATAAACACAGAAATGTCTTGTAGCTGATAGCTGCTATGCTGATTAATTGCTTGATTCTCAAATAAGATTAGATCCATGTTGAATAAGTCAGCGTCAGGTCTCCACATGATGAGCATGACTTCTCTGTTCCTGGTTGGAATGTTTTTTTTTTTTTTTCTGGGTCAGCTCGATGTATTTCTGAGGATACAGACAACATGATTATTTCCATTGTTTTTCACGAGGTAGTAGTTTGTAAACAGAGGAAATGGTGTGTTGCCCAATGGCTCCATTGTCTGGAGACACATCCATGATGCATCTGTGTGTTTTTATCTGCAACCCTCTTTGCTGTGCTATAGTGAAAGTGTAAAGGAAGGACATGCATAGACTTATAGAAGTTGATGGTGCCTTGACTTCCCTGCAGAGATGGACCATGACCTAGAATTGTCAGCTAAGAGAAACTCCTGCTCCACCAACTTGCTTTTGGTCAGAGTATTTTATCAGAGAAATGGAAGTGAAACTAAAATAACTAACTACCTAGTGTTGAGTCCTAATACTGGAGAATTGTTACTAGAAATAACACCATAGGCTCAGGTGTTTGAACACTTGCTCTCCAGTTGGGGGCTCTGTTTGGAAAGGTGGCGGAACCTTTAGAAGGTGGAGCATCACTAAAGGACTTAAGTCTTTGGAGGTGGACCTTCAGGCTTGTTTGTATTCTGCCCCCCTTTTTGCTTCTCTTTCTGCTTCCTGAGTTCAGCCCCAAAGGAACATTTTAAATAAGAATGATGTGCTCTGGTTGATGTTTTTTTGTTTTGTTTTGTTTTTTTCCCCCTTTTCTTCTGTTGCATAGGTCAGGTTCCTGTGGTAACAGTAGATATGAAGAGACAAAATTTGAAGGAGGAACACCATGAAGTTTGCTATTTATATATCCAAACCTATTTCTTAATTTTTTTAAATTAAGAAATTTTTTATTCATTCCACATACCAACCACAGACCCCTCCCTCATCCCTTCCCTCGCTCTTCCCCCAGCTTTTCCCCCAACTCCCCCATCCCCTCCTCTAAAAAGGTATGGCCTTCCATGGGGAATCAGCAAAACCTGGCACGTTCAGCTTTTGTCCAAGCCCCTACCCCTGCATCAAGGCTGTGCAAGGGGTCCCACCCTAGGCAATGGGCTCCAAAAAGCCGATTTATGCACCAGGGATAGATCCTATTCCTACTGTCAGGGGCCCCTCAAACAGACCAAGCTACACAACTGTCTCATCCATGCAGAGGGCCCAGTCCAGTCCCATGCAGGCTCCACAGCTGTCATCCAAAGTTCATGAATTCCAACTAGCTTGTCTCAGTTGTATCCATAAGTTTCCCTGTCATGGTCTTGATGCCCCTTGCTCATAGAATCCCTCTTCCCTCTTCAACTGGACTTCCAGAGCTCGACCTGGTGCTTGGCTGTGGTTCTCTGCATCTGTTTCCATCAGTTACTGGATGAAGGCTCTATGATGACAGTTAGGGCATTTACCAATCTGATCATTGGGGTAGGCCAGCTCAGGCACTCCCTCCATCACTGCTAGTAGTCTAAGCTGGGGTCATCCCTATGGATTCCTGGGAACTTCCCTTGCACCAGATTTCTCCTTATCCCCATGATGTCTCCCTCTATCAAAATATCTCCCTCATTGCTCTCCCACTCCACCCATGTTTCAGCTCAACCATCTCATTCCCTCATGCTCCCATTCCCCATCCTCTACACTCCATTGTTCCCCCCACCCCCAGTTTACTCAGGAGATCTCATCTATTTCCCCTTCCCAGGGCAATCCATGCATCCCTCTTAGAGTCCTCGTTACCTAGCTTTTCTGGAGCTATGGGTAGTAGTCTGGTTATCCTTTGTTTTACTTCTATTATCCACTTCTGAGTGAGTACACACCATGTTTGTCTTTCTGAGTCTGGGTTACTTCACTCAGGATGATATTTTCTAGTTCCATCCATTTGCCTGCAAATTTCATGATATCATGATTTTTCACTGCTGAGCAGTACTCCGTTGTGTATATGTACCACATTTTATTTATCCATTCTTTGGTTGAGGGGCATCTAGGTTGTTTCAAGGTTCTGGCTATTACAAATGATGCTGCTATAAACATAGTTGAGCAAGTATCCTTGTGGTATGATTGAGCATTCCTTGGATATATGCCCAAGAGTGGTATAGCTGGATCTTGAGGTAGATTGATTCCCAATTTTCTGAGAAAACATCATACTGATTTCCAAAAGTGGCTGTACAAATTTGCACTCCCACCGACAATGGAGGAGTGTTCCCCTTGCTCCACATTCTCTCCAACATAAGCTGTCATCAGTGTTTTTGACCTTAGTCATTCTGACAGGTGTAAGATGGCGTCTCAGAGTCATTTGGATTTAGATTTTCCTGATGACTAAGGATGTTGAACAATTCCTTAAACATCTTTCAGGCATTTGAGAGTATTCTGTTGAGAATTCTCTGGGATGGCATCTGTGGTCTCTTAGTGTATGCATTATGTCTGTCAGGACCTTCTGGCTTTCAGAGTCTCCATTGAGAAGTCAGGAGTTATTCTGATCTGTCTGCCTTTATAAGTCACTTGGCTTTTTTTCCTTTGCATCTCTTAATATTTTGTCTTTATTCTGTATGTTTAGTGTGTATAATTATTACATGGCAAGGGGACATTTTGGGGGGGTCTAGTCTATTTGGTGTTTTATAAGCTTCTCGTATCTTCATAGGTATTTCCTTCTTTAAGTTGGGAAAGTTTTCTTCCATGATTTGTTGAATATATTTTCTGTGCCTTTGAGTTGGTGTTCTTCTCCTTCTATCCCTATTATTCGTAGGTTTGGCCTTTTCATGGTGTCCCAGATTTCCTGGACATTTTGTGTTATGACTTTTTTGGCTTCAGTGTTTTCTTTGACTGAGGAATCTATTTCCTCTATTGTATCTTCTATGCCAGAGATTCTTTCTTCCTTATATTCTGTTGGTTATGCATGCATCTGTAGTTCCTGTTCATTTCCTCAGATTTTTTATTTCCATCATTCCCTTGGTTTATGTCTTCTTCATTGTTTCTATTTCAATTTTCAGATCTTGAACTGTTTTCTTCACCTGTTTAATTGCTTTTTCTTGGTTTTCTTTAGGGGATTTATTGATTTCTTCCAATTTTTTGTTTGTCTTTTCCTCAGTTTCTTTAAGGAGATTTTTCATTTCATCTTTAAAGCCTCTATCATCTTCATAGTTATTTTTAAGGTCACTTTCTTCTTCTTCTTCTTCTACATTGTAATGTTCAGTTCTTGCCATTGTAGAACCACCAGGTTCTGGTTGTATGTATGTATTATGTTGTTGATGTATTTTTGCACTGACATCTACCCATCTCTTCCTCCAATAGGTGCAAGAGGTGTCTGTGTCTGAGGGAGCTGCTCTTAGTCCACTCTGTGCTGGCTATGTCTCTATCTCAGGGGGCAACTCTTGTTCCAATCAGAGCTCTTGATCTAGTCAGAGCTCTTGGTCCAATCAGGGTTGTCAGATTTTGTAACTCAGGGAGCCCCTCTTTGTCTTATTATAGCTCTTGGTCCTCTTGGTCTAATTAGAGCTGGCAGATTATGTGTCTCAGAGAGCCACTGAGGTCACAGAGGGACAGGTGGTGGGTTTGGGGCAGGGAGTGGGTCTTGTAGATTGCAGGGTCTTGTTCAAGGGGGGTTGTTGGTGGGGATGCCTGCCCACAGTAGTCTTTCCTGCTGGCTTGTACCTGGGGCAGTGATGGGTGGGGCAGGTGGGCATGGGTTGTGCTCTCTGGGCCTGGATCCTAGAGATAGGACCCTTGGGCTGGAAGAGGAGATACTCACCTCTTAGTCCAATCAGAGCTGGTGGAGTCTGTGTCTCAGGGAGGCACTGAGGTCACAGGGGGATAGGTGGATTTGGGGCAGGAATTGGGTCTTGTAGATTGCAGGGTCAGGTCTGATGTGGGGGTGTTGATGGGAATACCTGCCTGCAGGGGTCTTCCCCTGCATCTGGGACAGTGATGGGCAGAGGAAGGGGGCAATAGTTTTGCCTCTGGGGCCTTGGTCCTAGAGCTATTTCCTAATTTTTGAAGTGCAATAATCACTTAATAAGTATCTGTAAGATAAAGGAATACATTGATTGAATACAAAACCCTAGTAAGTGGTAAGTTCTGTGGATTTGTAAACACCTTGTCCAGCATACTTTGCAACCAATGACTGCGAGGGTTATATCCCAATACCTGGAGGAACCTAGTGGTTTTGTTCTAGTGCTTGTCTATGCCATATTCCTGAAATCACTGCTGTGGTTGGTATATGGTCTCTGTCTTCTCTGAATGTTTCATGAGTTTGAAGCTTGGTGCCAGGGTAGTGGTCATCTGTGCCCATTCAGAAGTGGGACTTCCTTGATTGCTAACAGTAGTGCTCCTTTAGGCTTTAGGTAACTCTCTAGAAAGTGAGGTTTTGTCAAATTCAGAGTCCCACCCAGCTTCCTCTGCATCCTTGTTGAAGACATGATTACCTTCTTCTGAACATGATCCTTCCATGAGACACTTTTCCATGCTGCCTTCATTGGAGGGTCAACTAATCAGGCTTCCTGATCTTAAACTGTGAATCTCAGGGTTGGGGGTTGCTTTCCTTAGTAGGTTTGAGATCTTGTGCTGTGGGATGTCTTTCTGTATGCTGTGAATATGTGTTGCTCTGATTGGTTGATAAATGAAGCTGTATTTGGCCTGTGGCAGGGCAGGATGGATCCAGGCAGGAAAATCCAAGAGAGATAGTGAAAGGAGAAGAGAGAGTGGAGGGGAGATGCCAAACCGCTGTCCAAGGAGCAACATGTAATGGGACGCAGGTAAAGCCATGGAACACATGGCAAAACAGAGATTTAAGATGAAAGAACTAGCTAGCAAGAAGCCTGCCATAGGCCATACATTTTGTAAATAATATAAGCCTCTGTGTGTTTTCTTTTCTTGGAACCAAGCGGCTGCAGGATGTGGGTGGGAGAGATTTGTCCAGACTGTGGGGCCAGGCAAGACTGGAGAAACTAATCTAGGGACCATTGTCATCAAGATTCTATTTCTTTCCATGCTTTTCTCTGCTTTCAGAGAATCCTTTCTCTATCCACAATAAATCCACAAACTTTCCATTTTGATATTAATAATGTTCAAGTTTTCCACATTAAAAAATAAGTCTTTCCAATAGCGAACTCTGAAGTCTCCATAAGGATGTTCAGGCCCTGTAACAACAACTCTACCCAGTCCATATTGATGCCATAGTACCCATGAACATTACTCAGTGATCAACTTTGGACTAAAAACTCTCCAGGACAGTTCCAAGATGAGATGCTCCATCATGCTACACTTCTAGCCAGAATCTCAGGCAACCTTACCCATTACTCTAAGACTGGCTGCAGAATCTACAGCTAGTCCTATTGAGACCTAACTATCTGAGCTTTCTTACAGAACCCCACAGAGATACTGTTGCCCCCTGAACAGCAGGAAGCAATTCTAAGAAAATGATGCTCCCTTTCCCAAAGGTTTCATTATTCTCCAGATTATGGATAATGGTTATAGGGTTGGCAATGGAACAATAAAAATTAGACTCAGTATTCTCCTTAAGAAAAGAAAAAGGGACTAGCTAGGTATAGGATATTAAGGTTATTGTATATACTAGTAAACTACTTTAGTAAAATATCAGCCTTAGATAATTTGCACTGTCTGGATTCTTGTATATTGATACAAATGTAAACTATTTTTACATTCTTATTTAAGATAATTTGTATATTGATACAAATGTAAAATTATATTTGTCATACTGTATGTATGTTCTACCTCTGTTTATGATATTTTGTATATTGATACATATTTAGGATTATTGTCATATTGCATATCGCACTATACATTTCTACCTCTGTCTAAGACATTTTGTGTATGTCACAATTTTGAGGTCATTGTCCTTTTACTGTCCTTTTACAGACTGTTTACCTTGTTTATAGGAAGCCTTAGTCCTTAGGTTATTTAGGTAGATAAGATTTACAGATTTATAGTCACCCACGGCTCAGCCGTTAAAGGCTAGGCTCACAACTAAAAATAGTCACCCATGCTTGTCATTTCTATAGTTATGTTAGTTAGGTTGTCCACATTTACAGATGCATAGGTCAGATGGACAGGTCATCTTCAAACACTTCATAGACCTAGAGAATATGGCATTTAAATGTGTCAATAACTTAGAATTCTGTTGACATGAGACCCGATGGCTCGGAACTAATCTGATCCGGAGATAATGAAATGAAACTTCTATTTCACTCTGTTTGGAAGTTTGTCTTCTTTTTGGCACAAAATGGCCTGCTGGGCAAAGAACTTCCCTTGCCTCAATTGCTGACAGTACAAATGCTGTCCTTTCCAGATGAGCAGGACACAAGGAAAAGCTATTACTGAACTGTGCCAAGACAGGGTAAGATGGTCTTTCAAAATTCCTGCTTTTGAAAATGGTCTGTCAGATACTCTATGCCTGTAGCCAAAATGGACACCCTAACAGTGCTGAGAAACTTTAGGTGACTGTCCAGGCTGCCAGCTGTCTCTGTCTATTCTTGCAAGATTTTTAAAAATTGCTTGCATGCATTTCCCACTTTCTCAGATAGTTATTCCTTCTCAGGTCCTTGGGAGTTGAAGACTCATAGTTGCAGTTGCAACTTTGTTGTACCTTAGCTGGGACATATTAAGTACTAGGTTCAGATTTTTCAGGATAGGACAGCTTTTGTAATAATCTCTGTAACATGCCATTTACTTATTTTCTAAACATCTCTGAATTTTAGTATATGTCTCTTGTTTGATGTTGTTTTGTTGGTTGTAGTTCCATTTTGTTTAGGTCATTACCCTTTATTTCTCCTGGACAGTATTTGATAATCATTCCTGTTGCTTATAGTTTTATGTTGGGTTAGAACTTTCTTATTTAGACAAAAGGGGGAGATGTATTAGGTAGCTGTTCTAGCTATGACTTGAAGTATCACCCCTAGTAAGGTAGCAGGTAACTGTTACACCTGCCTATGACCTTGAAGTGCATGCCCCTGGGGCATGGCTGCTGGGGGGGGGGCGCTTAAGACCTGGGATGCATGTAAACAGCATTTTCTTTGCTCCCTCATGGTTTTGGATGCTGGAGACAGACCAGGTGAAAGAACAGCATGGGACTGTGCCTCAGCCTTCTAGGACCCTGCAATAATTCCTCTGTTCTGCAGCTTGAGTTTCCCTTCTCTAATAAACTCCTTTGCCTATTAAGAAATATGTTTATAAAGGGGATGTTCTATTATGGTAACTAAGTCATGGTCACAGGAACTTGAGGATAAGGCCACATTTTATTCTGGGAGAGAGAGAGAGAGGGAGGGAGGGAGAGAGAGAGAGAGAGAGAGAGAGAGAGAGAGAGAGAGAGAGAGAG
>CABHPQ010165029.1:0-21825 GCA_902168405.1 Peromyscus aztecus | reverse complement strand
GAGAGAGAGAGAGAGAGAGAGAGAGAGAGAGAGAGAGAGAGAGAGAGAGAGAGAGAGAATAGCATTCAGCTCACTCTCACTGCCTCCTTTTTGTTCCATCAGTTAGGGAGTGTATCACACCTCAATTAACTAAATCTGGGTAATCTCTCACAGACATACCCAGTTACTAACCTGATCTAGACAATTCTAGATCCTTCTAGGTTGATAATCAATATTAACTATCATATATAGGGACAAAAATCTACTAGTCAAAAATGGGAAAGACCGAGGTATTTGGCATCCTTTCGTCAGCCTCTGGGTTCTGAACCATCAGGCTTACTGACTTAAACACTTTTACTTTCTATTTGGACACCCAGGCTGTTTTAGAATAAGGTATTCCTTTTCTGTACCCTAGAAGGACTAGTGTTTTCGTCTGGCTGAGCACTATCTCTGAGTGAGGAGGGGCTGGAACTGGAAGGCTTCTCATGTCATGATTGCAGCAGATGAAAGATGTAGTTTGAGCTGAGTGAGACTAGAATTTTCCCGAACAGTGGGAAGTCCTTACCCCTCACTGTTGCCATTGGACATGTTTAATCTGCATCCCGGGTGCATATGGGAAATTCCCATGCCATCATCACCAATTCCTATGAGAGATTTCATTTGCTTTCATAACAACTCACGAACCCTTTATCAGTCTTTATCCCAATACTGCATCTAACTTTGGACCAAATTTAGTATGGCTCTCACATGGGAAGCTCCCTTCTAAAGGTAGAGATAAAAGGTCTTGAGTAGAGCAGAAAAAAGAATAAGTAACAAATAAGCTGCTGATCCTTCATGCTATGTTACTATCTGGTTTTTGTTTTCTGTTTAAATGATTAGATGATGGTAATGATGGTGATGGTGATGACGGTAATGGTGGTGGTGGTGATGATGGTGGTGGTGGTGATTTGTATAGGGTCTCACTCTACACTCAAGGCTAGAATTGGGCTCATAGCAATCCTCCTTCGTCAGCCACTTCCTGAGTGCTTAGACTACAGGCATATGCCACTAGACTTATTCAGGCTTCTTTTTAATGTATTTGTGTATATATCTGTGCACATGCATGTGCAGCGTAGTGTGTCTGTGTATAGAGGCAGAGTTTAATGTCCAGTATCTTCCTTAATCACCTTAGATACTGAGGTAGGCTCTTTCAAGTGAACTCAGGGCATACTGATTTGGCTAGTTTAGCTAGCCAGTTTATGTGGGGGACCCCATCTCACTGCCTGAATGCTGGGCCCACCAGCATATTGTCACATCCAGCTGATACTTACCCAGGTTCCAGGGATCCAAATTCCAGTTCACAAGATCACACAACATGGGTTTTGCCCATTGAGTCATCTTCAGCCCCTGGAATTGTTTTTAACTAAAGATTAAACTTGACTTTGACTTTGGGGACAATAGGATGAAAATGCTCTCTTAGAAATAGCATAGCCAGTAGCAAAACAATTAGAATTAACATTTTTATTAAGCTTCCACTAAGGAACAACATAGAAAGAGGAAATTATGCTCATCTTCTGACACTTAAATAAATAAATAAAACCCCAAACACCTTTTGCTTTAGTCATGTTAGGTGATGCCTAAGGGATTCAGTGCCTGTGTGATTGGGAATTAAAGAATGAGAATATTTCACTTGTTATTTGTGTTATAAATTATAGCAGACTGCTGAAATTCATGGGAAGATCTATTTAGTCTCTATTTTTCATTATCATACTGACAAATATTATCATTGTGTGTGGATAGAAAATAATTCTTTGAAAGCCAAGAACTTCTCTGTCTTGCCCTAATATTATTTATGAATGTTTCAAACTTGGTGTTCTGTGATATTGTTTGGACGTGAAGGTACTCTAAATACCACAGTCAGCTTGATCATAGCAGGGTTAAGGAGACTATCAGATGCCTATTCTGGGTACATTGCCTTTCATCACATCAAAGGTCAGCAAAATATGGTGATTTTGCCATGTCTGGTTTGTGAATAAAGCTTATTTGCTTATTGTTTGTGTCTGTTTTCATGCTACAGTGTTAGTAGGGTTCTATAACTGATAGAAACATGTTTCACAAAGGTTATGCATGATCTGACTCATTTTTGAGTGATTAAGTGTGTGTGTGTGTATGTGTGTGTTCATGTGTGTGCAGGTCTACATACGGACTTGATCATGAGGAGATCAGGTATGATTCCTCAGGTGCCTTCCATATTTTTATTTTAAGTCAGGGTCACTCACTGGTCTGGAAATTACCAAGCAGGCCAGGTTGGCTGGCCACCTGATCCCAGGGACCCACCTATCACTACCTCCGGCTCTTTTCTTTTTTAATGTGGATTCTTGGAATCTAACTTAAGTCTTCACACTGACAAGGCAAGTACTTTACTAACTGAGCTATCTGCCAGCTCTCAGATCAATTATTTGCTTAAAGCAATGTGTTCTAGTGGGTGAATGCAGGCTTAAACCTGAATTAGACCCCAAAGTCCACAGATGTCCTTTCTCCAAGCACATCTGGCATCTGCCCAGGTGAGACAGACAAGTTCCACAGATTTGTACAGATAGCAACCAGTCATTTTCCCTGCAGCTCGCACCATCTCTTGCTGCATGTGGAGGTCAAGTAAATACAATTTTTTCTAGTTGTAAAGCAAGAACATGAGTTTCTTACCCGACTGCTATTCATATCTCATGTCTAATTTTTAAAAAGTGTATCTTCAGAATGGTGATAGAGGTCAATGTTCACACTTCTTGGGAGATTTGAGACATTTTTTTTAAGGTAGAGTGAGACATCCCCCCATCAGAATTTCATCAGCCTGTGATTTTTCAAAGAGGTACCGAGTCCTTCAAAATGCCACAGCTAAAGGTTGTTGGGGGCACGGGGAATTCGAGATCAATTATATGAGTAGCCTGCTACGATTTATCATTTGGAGATAACATCTATGTGAATTTAAAAAGAGCCTAGTCAATATCACAGCACAGAGATAGGACATGGCCAGTGTAAGAGTATTAGAGATTAAAAAGGAGGAACTAAGCCTTCCACTCCCGCCCCTCCGTGGATGAGGGAATGCCAGGAATGCTTGCTATTTTAACTTAATTGTTCAGAGTAAAGCAATGAGAAGGCAAGAATTATTCATTTTGAGATTTAATGCTGCAGTGTTCATCTTGGGCCAACAGCAAAGTCAAGCATAATGGATTACAGGAGTAAAATACGTAGTAGCCAAACGGAAATCGGCTCAATTGCATTAATGTCTCTCACTTTTCCTTCTCATCCTCAAGGTGAGTTAAAAATATCTCTGAAATTAACCGAAGTGCCAATCTTGAAATTCATCTACAGTTGGAACAGTATTAAATGAATTTATCAATTAGGATAGAAGTAGGTATTGTTAATATTCTGATCCTGCCCTTTGGGGCCGCCCTGCCTTCTGAAGTAGAAGCCTCTTCTTAAGGAAAAACTCCCCTTTCTCTCACTTCTGCCTTTTCCTTTCACAAGGTGTGCACCCCCTCTTCCTTCCTCTCTCTCTGTCTCTCTGTCTCCCTCTTTCTGTCTCTCTGCCTCTTTATCTCTCTATTATAATAAGCTCTCTACGTGGAGGCAGCATCTGGATTGTGTTTTACTGGCCACCACCGCTGCATCCGCCCAGCGTGTTTCGCTGCACGCTTGGGATACTCTGAGCGCCGCCGCCCCCCCCCAATAATAAGTCATAACATGTATGGATTCACTTCTCTTCTTTGAAATGTTCCATTTCCCATCCAGTGACTTCTTACAGATACAAGATGTGTTATAACAATGAAAACATCTCATAGTAAACATGCATATTTATATTGTTAATTATATAAATGTGGTAAACAAAACCAGGTCTGGAACAAAATTAAGAAACCCTCTTTACTCACTGATTTGGGGCATGAGAATCCATTTGTCATCATTTCTGTTCCTGTAAGCTTCAAAGGATCAAATCGTTTACAGTCAGGAGTGAAAGATGGAAGCAGTCTCTAATTACCCCACATTTTAAGGTGGAGTTGTGGAACCAGGGCCGTCTGGTGTGTCTTTGGACTATACTGGTACCCCAGGGACTGCAACAGAGCAGATATCTGGGGAGACTTCACAAGAGGGAGTTCTGTCTCATGGTAGAAGTGGAATCCCATCCCTCCTGTAGCTGGCCACCTTCTTGAACAGGTGTAGGACAAGATGATGCTGGATTGTGATCACAGTGTCACAGTTGCATCTGGTTTTGAATAGGACTGCCACAGCAGGAGGGGCTTCTTCAGTGTGGGTTTTCCTCAGGCTGTGTGGTGGGAGAGGCAGGACTTTCCACAGACTATTGTGTGTCTAGAAGACAATTACCTCCATCTGGACATTGACTTCAGCTTCCATTTGGACACTTCCTATAGTTCGGGGTATAGGGAGACAGAAACAATAAAAAGAGCTCACAAAGAAGAAAAATGGCTGAAGAATGAGTGTAAAATGGCTCAGAAACATTGTCCTCAGCTGGGTTTATAAAGGCTAGTTCATCTTCCCTGTATTCAATGACATCCTTTGTGGTGGTTGTTGACATGAGTGTTAGTCACAAAACTATGGTTAACACCCTTCTCTAGGAGGCTGAGCAGAATGCACCCATGGGAAGGGGCTGATTGTCCCTGTTTGCTTGTTCTAGGTTGATTTCTCACGCATAATGAATTTTGGCTGTATTGATGATAGCATTCACGTGGCTGGTGGCAGTGTATTTCTGTTACATAGCATTGACCTTGTGGTCAGGGAGATTTTGGTGTAGTTCTGTTACTTTTTAGTTGTGACCTTGGATTTATGAAGAGGCTTAGAAACACAGGAAAGAACAGTGGGAACTATGGCTACGGTACTGAGAGATCAGCTTTAGACTTTCGCTTTCTTGACCTGTTTACTTTGAAAAGAATTAAATCAATTTTTACCTTCACCTTAAACATATTTGCAAATGTTTTTTAGTGGGGGAATCCTTTGTATCAGTGGGATTTCAGAGTGAGGAAAAACCTCAGCTCTTTGGGAAATGACAGTTTGACTTGGATAAATTGTGTCTCTTCTCTCTCTTAGGCAAGTGCCCTGTTGGCTTGTGAGTACAGTCTGAGCATGGTGTCATGTATTTGAAGGTGAAACCTCAAAATGAAAACAGAAACAGGTTTCCTTCCTGTACTTGCCCTTTATGAGTGATATGATCTTAGCTTCCCAAGCCTCGTTTTGTTTTCCTCTCTGTAGAATGGAAAATGTCTTGCGGCACCCTGTGGGTTATAGCGGGTAGACTCACTTTGCTGCCTTCTATCAGGTATTCGATATACTATAGCTATTGTCTACGCCACAGTTGCCCTCAGGCAGCATTAGGGGGGCCACTGTGCCTAAACAACATCTCCTTGTTGATAAATACCCACTTGTTTAAAGACTTCTACAGGTAGGGCATACAGCATATTCAGGTCTTATCCTGCTGTTTATTTTTATTTTGTTTACACTTATTTGTAGTGTGTGTGTGTGTGTGTGTGTGTGTGTGTGTGTGTGTGTGTGTGTAGATCAGAGGATAACTTGGGGTAGGTTTTGGTTTTTGGTTTTTGGTTTTTGTTTTTGTTTTTGTTTCTTGTTTTTGGTTCTTTCCTTCTACCAAGTGAGTCCCAGGGATTGAACTCATAGTGAGGCTTAGGGACAAATACTCACACCTGCTGAGCCATCTTATTGGGCCTTACCCTGTGATTTAGACAACTCAGATAAAGACTGCGGACTGTTTTCTTAGTATTATGAAGAATACCTAGAGGAATTTTCAGCTAGTTGAGCAGTGACCTTGGTACAACCCAAGCCTGAAGAACGCAGTTGTATGAAAAAGGATTAGTGAATAAATATGATTTCTAATGCTAAAACCCAATGCACTGGTATGTGGAGAGGAATGAGTGATGTTCTAAAGGGTGGTTTTCAATTTTAGTTAGAAAAAAAGTATAATTTTTTTAAGTGAGATTCCCACTAAGGGACCAGCCAGTAGAGTGGTCTGTTGCTGGAGAGCTTCTCTCCAGCTCCCAAGTCCCGCCAGTCTCCAGCTACAAAGTCCTGCCAGTCCCAGAGCCCACTTACAAAATAAACACACAGACTCTTATGTTATTTAAACTGCTTGGCCATTAGCTCAGGCCTATCATTGTCTAGCTCTTACTCTTATATTTAGCCCATTTCTATTAATCTATACTTTGCCACGTGGCATGGCTTACTGGTACCTTACATCTTGCTTGTCCTGGTGGCGGCTCCAGGCAGTCTCCTCCTCCACCTTCCTGTTCCCTCAATTCTCCTCTCTGTTAGTCCCGCCTATACTTCCTCTCTGGCTACTGGCCAATCAGTGCTTTATTTATTAACATATTTGTCATACAGAACATCCCACAGCAGTGGTCATTATAGGGACCATTCTTACTTGATTGAACTTCCAGTTCTGATATTTATTAGATACAATATTGATCACAGGTTTCATCATTACTATATATTTTATTTATCCATCTAATTATTAAACTCATTCTTTTTTGAGTAATATAACTTAGCAATATTTGATATTACATAATATATATATATATATATATGTGCTGGTATTATCAACAGAGAAAAGGAAGATGTTCCCATATTCAGTGGGACAGTACATATGTGCATAGAGATGACAATGTGACTTCTAACTTTACAGATGTTAACTTCATAGAACTTGGGGAAATATGGTACTGCTTCTATCAGATAGGACCTAAGTTAGGGTATGCATGTATGGGGGACACAGTGCAAGGCTGGGGGATGGGCATAGGAGTGTCCCTTAAGGCAGGGTCTGCAGGAAGGGAAGATGAAAGACAAGAGAGAGGGGCATTCCAGGTGGAAGAAACGCCATGAGAAATGGCACCAGATGTTCCAAGGTTACATGCCTTGCTTTTATATTTACACATATTTACTGAGTAGCTTTCTGATTGCTTTGGGTTAGGTCTAATATCAAGATTCCATAGTCTAGCATTTAGTAATAATGTGGTCTAGGCTGGGAAGTTAGGTGGGTTAGGGATGTTGCAGGAGCAGGAGGGAAAAGTGGGAACTAGGGGCTCCTGGGAAGATGGCTCAGTGCATTGCATAAGAGTGAGCGTTGGATGCTGCCCACAGGCTTTGCACTTGGCTCATGTTGGTAGAGCCTCCTTAGTATGTTCCGGAACTGTGTCTCTTTGGTTTTTCCCTGCTGTAAAATGGGATGGTAACAGTAGTAGCGTGGGGACTGTCATGGAAGATGGATGCCCACTGTAAGCCTAGAACAGTGTCAGAAACACAGCCTGTTTTCCAGAGTTCTCAGTGGTATCACCTAGGAAGAAGGACAAATTAAAGACTCTTAGTGGGCATTGAACACATTTGGAAAAAAACTGGTTCTCAAAAACACTCAGTGAGAGTATTTTTACAAAGTAGTATTTTGTCTGTATGTGTATGAGAGGTGGGAGGCTGAGAGTGAGAGTGATGGGGGAAAGGAAGACATGCTATTGTACATCAGCCTTTGTCAGGGATTTCTTCTGTGCCTGGCAGCTTTAGAACTGACTCCTGACTGGCTGGAGTTCTGATAATGAGTGACTGTTGGATGCTGAGACAGAAACGGGTCAACCGTATCACCCCCTCCAAGCCTTAGGGAGCGCTAATGGAAGCAGGGCCGGGAAGAGTATAATAGCTGGAGAGAAGGGTGACGTGTTAGGGAACGCGGCCTTCCAGGAATGGCATGACTGTTGCACTCCTTGTTATAAGCATGTGTGTATGTGTAGTGTGTGCACAGGCGAGCGTTGCCTGTGCATATGAATGCAGAAGTTGGAGTTCTGTGTTGGATGTTAACCTCTGTAGCTGGAGGTTTTTCCAGTACCGCTCAGGCCCACAGCCGCTCAGACCCAAGTAAACACACAGAGACTTATAAACTGCATGGCCATGGCAGGCTTCTTGCTATCTAGTTCTTAGATCTCAAATTAACCCATTTCTATTAATTTATAAGTTGCCATGTGTCTTGTGGCTTACGGGTACGTTATATCTTGCTTCTCATGGCGTCAGTGGGGGGCAGCATCTCCTGACTCAGCCTCCCTGTTTCCAGAATTGTCCTCTCTCTTTGTTCTGCCTATACTTCCTGCCTGGCTACTGGCCAGTCAGCACTTCATTTATTAACCCATCAGAGCAACACGTTCACAGCATACAGAACGATAGTCACAGCAAACCTCTATTACTCTACCTTAGGTTTTGAGACAAGGTTTCTCCCTGAACTTGGAGCTCACCATTTGAGGTATGCTGCCTGGCCAGCAAGCTACAAAGATCCACCAGTCCCTTTCTGACGCCAGCACTGGCTTCATAGACGTGTACCACTCTGCTTGGCTTTGATGTGTGTGTAGGGATCGGGACCCATAGTGAACCCCTTACCCAGTGAGCCATCTCCTCGGCTCCTACGGCACTGTTTACTAAAAGACCTCCAAGCTAATCAAATATGTCACAGAAGGTTCAGTCCCCCAGATGCCCTTGTGGACACAGCTGTTAGCAGGGGCTGCATGTCCTTCAACACTTGATGGCCTCTGGAGCCCATCGTATGCTCAGCTTCTTCAAAGTCAGCTTCGCTGTATGCTAAGTAATGTTTTCCTCACGTAACACCCTTTCTCCTATGAAGTCTCGGCCATCTGCTTACAGCACCTGTCATCCCATCTAGTTGTCTTCAGTGACAGATCTTTTGGCCCTCGCTCTCATTCACTGAGGCCTTTGGTACCTCATGGCTTAGACTTCATCTTCACAGAAATCTGTGCTATTATTGTGGGCAAGATCTTTACCTTTTGGCCTAATGCCATCTTCATGCCTGTTCCACTTCCTGTACTCTTGACCTTCCATCTCTTGGCTGTGATCCTTCAAATCAGAAACTCCAGTGGACTGACCTCCAGACAGAATCTTCCAACTCCAGACTTTTACATGCTTTCATTCTGTGCACATACCAGCAGGTAATGTCTCTCTTCATCTATGTGCGCTCTTCTCTCAGTCACTGGTGCTCTCCTGTTAGTCAGATACAACATTGCTTTCACTTGATGATTTTATAATCTTCAGTGATTCCTTAGGTCCCCATACTTTAATAATTCTAGGTTAGCTCATGCTTTCCTTTACAAATATATAAGAATGAAGAAGTCAGAAATTACTCCTCTCAACAAATGTACATATCTCACTCATGTTTACTAATTCAAATAATCTCATCAACTTCTCTCCAAAATTAATAGATTCCCTCAAATCCCTTACATAAATGATTTAAAATTTTAGAGAAAATAAATTTAAATGAGAGACAGACAGAGAGAGGGAGATATAGAAGGACTTGAGAGTTATTTATTACTGGATGCTATGCTGAAGTATTTACTCAGTATAAAAACTGGAGGAAGAAATGGGCCCATCTCCATGTCAAGGGCAGTTGATGTTCTCCTCAGGGTCTTTGCATGGTGTTCAAGGCCTGCCTGTGCACATGTTCCTGCTGTTCCCAGTTCAGCTGATGAAGCCTCACTCACAAACGGAGCTTCATGCTGGTGGTTCTTTATATAGCCATCCTTCTCCAGGCGCTTCCTTCCTGTTCATGTTTCACCTTCTCCATCTGCCTTCCATGCTAGCCTTCATCGTGTGCACCCTGTCCTAGGTACGCATTTTTACTTTCCAGTCTTTCTTGTCACATTTCCTTCAAAGTGCCATCAGACTGCCAGAGTCCTCTGCCCACATTTCTCTTACTGTGTCTCACAGAAGGCGTGGCCATACCTGCCACTCCTCTACTTCTCACACCTAGCTTCATTCCTGGCCAACTGAACTACTGAGAGCAAGGTGAGCCCGTGGTAAAAACACCTACGTAACCTACCCTGTGCTGCTAACATGGAGCAGGGCTTGGAAGGACCGTTGAGAGTTTTACTGGGGCTTATCAGAGGGGCCCATCCAGTCTACCTGAAAGAGCCTTCACTAAAGCAGGCTTTCTTGGCCACAAGCCTGTGAGGAGGACGGGGCACTCCTAGACTCTGGCACCATTTTCTGCCACTAGCCTTTCCTCAGTAAAGGTCTGAGAATGGCATTTGACAATATATGTATCTCTCAATTCTGTCTGTTTCTTACCCCCCTCCTCCCATCCCCCCATCCGGCTTAGAGGTTATCTTCTAACATGCACTAGCCACTCTCAGATCTCTGCACTAGATAACAGCGTACATCTAAAAGAGAGAACCCAGCATCATTTCAGCCTCCAGAAAATGCTGTACTACGGCATTGTGGCATCTTAGATTTATTTTTTGCTTAAATTGTTTTATTTATTTGAGGTGGGAGAGCAATCCATTTTTGTTATCAGACTTTTATTTATTCAAGACTCTTTTCTTATTTCTATATTCCTACATAAGCTTCAAAAGGCTTAAATTATGATGTTTTTGAACTTCAGAGCTTTCATTTTTAAATAATATTTAGGGTGAAGACATTAAAAGATACCTCTCTCATACACACACCCACACACACACACACACACACAAGTTTATGCTATCATGTCACCTCAGCAATGGCAGCCCCAGGTGGGGAGAGCAAAGCCATTTTCTGAGCAAGAGGCAGCAGCCCTGCTGATGCTGATGGGAGCTCTAGGGTGGGGCGGAGAAGAGTCTTGTCTTGTGAAAGATGTGTCCAGCTCCAAGGAAGAGTGAAGGTGGTGCTGTGGAGGGGGTACCCACCCTTGAGAGGACATTGGCCTTTGCTTAGGTCCCCAAGGCTGACTGATAGGAGAAGCCTGGTGGTCTGTCCAGAATGGCCCCTGAATCAAAGATATGAGAAGCTTCCAGACACTTGAGGATTATTGTTGGTGTCCCAGACAGTGTGCAGGCTAGCTCAGGGAACATTCACAGTGGCGAATCCGTCAGATGGGCAAGTCCAGGTTCAGGGACACCAATGGGCAGCTTGGCAGGGATGTGGGCTGAGAACTACCACAGCATGTGCTTCTGTGAAGTACAGCTGAGATTGCTGTCTTTTCATGTTTGAATAGCTAGATTGAGATAAAATTCCTGTGCTCTTCAATTTTTACCTATTTAAAGAGGATAAATTGATAAAATGAACCACTTTTGCCTACTTATGAGACAGGGTTTTACCATGGATCCCCAACTGACTTGATACTGACTATATGAGCCAGATTGCTTTCAGGTTCATAAGAGTCCTCCTTCCTCAGTCTGCTGAGTTCTAGAATTACAGGCATGCATCCCTAGACTTGGCTCAATTTGGACATCTTAAGTGTTCAGTTCAGCAGTTATAACTGTAGCAACCGTCACCACTCTCTGACTCAAAACCTTCTAGTATCCTGAACAGAAACTCCAAGCCAGATGAGCACTAGCTACTCAGTCCTCCCGCTTCCAGCCCCTAAGGTCCCCCCCCCCCACGTCCTCCATCCTTTGGAATTTCCCTGGCCCCAGGAACCCTCCATCTCCTGGCATCTCCCAGTGCCAGGGATCCTCTAGCCTTCAGGATTCTCAAGACTTTGGTGTCTCCCAGCCTCTGGTATTCCCTATCTCCTAGTATGTCCCCACCTATGGGATCCCTCTTCTCCTAGAAGTCTGTAGGCCCTGGGGGATGAAACCAGAAATAACAGCAGGAAACAAACAGAGTAAGGAGGATCTGAGTGTGTCTACCAGAGGGGTTGAGGCTGGGAGCAGGGCTGGAGGTCATGAGCTTGAGGTCAGGAGCAGGGCTGGAGGCCAGAGGGGTTGAGGCTGGGAGCAGGCTGGCCCTGCTTACTCCTTCCCTGCTGTGTGACTTTAGCCAGGCTGCTTATTCTTTCTTCTTCTGCTCTCACTCTTCCTTTGTAGACTTGAGCTGTTAAACAGAATCTACTCCTGAGTCATTGGGAGGACAACAGTAATTAATACACAGGACCACACTGGTTACAAAACACTGTGTGAATGTTTGTAATTGTCACTTTTGAAAGGGTTCTTCCATTAAATGTAGTTAAAGTACAGGCACAAGATTTTTTTCTCCTCTTTCTTTCTTTCTTCCTTTCTTTCTTTCTTCCTTTCTTTCTTTCTTTCTTCCTTCCTTTCTTTCTTTCTTTCTCTCTTTCTTTCTTTCTTCCTTTCTTTCTTCCTTCCTTCCTTCCTTTCTTTTTTTTTGATAAGGTAGTCTATTATATTTTTTTTTTCAGAAGAAATTTGGTTACATTAAAATGCCTTCTCTTTCTTCTCTAGTCTATTTCTTTTTGCATTTGCTTAGCAATAAATGGGGATCTGGACCGAAGAGTGTTTGAGGATCAGCTTGAACACTTCCTGGTTTTCCTATTATGATTGATTCAGTTAGATGTATAAGAATCTGGAATTAGGAGCGATGTTGACTTCAGTTTAGGATACTTGTTTTATGTAAGACACCACCTCCCGTGGGAGAACACAGGAGGAAATTGCCTGCTTCTTGATGCAGCTGATGGTCCTTCAGCATACAAGAGGTGGGAAAGGGGGAGTGGCTTCCCTGAGCCCAGGCTGTGGCTCTCGTCTTAGTCCGGAGGAATGGAATTTGGAGCCAGGTGTTGGATCACTTACTAATTTGATGCCATTGTGAGTCAGAGCTAAACTTCTGTCACCAAATCATTTATTTATTTTTGGTTTTTATTCATTTATCTTTGTTTATGTTATGTGTATCCTCGTGTGTATTTATACCATGTGCATAGAGAATGAGAGAAGCCCAGAAGAGGGCACCAGATCTCTGGAGTTCAAGTTAAAGACAGTTTAAGCCCAGTGTGGGTGCTAGGGACAAAACCCGTGTCCTCTGTAAGAACAGTCCTCTGCAAGTGCTCCTACCTACTAAGCCAATTCTTCAGCCCCAGATTATCTATTTTTAAAAGGCTAAAGTCTGTGTACCTTATTTTGGTTACATAATGAAAATAGTGAATGAAGAATTTGATTACATGGCCACAGGAAAATTGGTGTTTAATAAAAACCCAAGAGGGGAACAGAGAAACTAAGGCAGTTCACAGAGGGTGAGGGAAAGGTAGGTGCCATAGTGTAGATGTAACCAACCGTCTTATAAATAAGAAACACAGAACCAATGCAAAGAAGAAATCCAAGAGGTCAGAGCTAAGAGCTAAAACCTTACCCTTCCTCCTGCAGTGGTCCTACCTCTCCGAAGGAGCGGGTACTTCCTGTGTTAAAGTCCTTATATAGAGTTTCTGTTCTGCCTTCTCATTGGTTGTAAACCCAACCACATGACCGCCTCATCACAGCCTGTCTCTATAGACCTCCAGGTGTTCCATGGTTGGTATTGAGATTAAAGGCATGTGTATCCAATGCTGGCTGTATCCCTGAACACACAGAAACTTACCTAGCTCTGCCTACCAAGTGCTGTGATCACAAGCGTACACCACCACTGTCCTGCTTTCCTATGGCTTGCTAATAGCTCTGACCCCCAGGCAACTTTATTTATTATCATACAAATAACATTTTGATACAAAAGAAAATATCACCATACCATAGGTTTAAATTCTACCTTCCATCTGGTTTACCTCTTGGGCACCTGTGAAATAAAAGGTGTTCATAGTACTTCCATGCTGTGATAAATACAAAATGAGTCGGTATATGAAAGTGCTAGGCCTATGCTTGGCACAATGTGGTGATCAAAGAACACAGCCCCTTTTCTGTGTTGAGCCTTTTACCAGGAGGCCTTGAATGGCACTCACATAACCCATCATCATGTCGGCACCTCCCTCACGAATGGGTGTAACTTCTGAAGAGCCAAGCTACATCACACCAACAAGCTGACACTTCACTGCTTGTGGAGTCTGGCAGACCCCAATAGCTCTTGAATTTTCTTTCCCAACTATACCGAAGGCAAAATTTCTCTTATTTTCATGTGTCCAGGGTATTCTAACTTGCATCTCATGAACTTGCCTTTCTTTGGGGAAACCTTGGTCTTGTTGTTTGTTACCATCTTCTGAAGTGGAGCTTAGACACCTGTGGGTTGAGACAGGCTGTAGTGCAGCCTAAGACAGAGACTGGATTAATGACTCTTTACCCCAGGTGTTTCTCTCCTCACAGACAGCTAATGCCAGTTTATGAGCATTCTTAAAGGTCGGAAGTGCCAGGGTGGGCACAATGTCATGGGGTGTGCTTTCCCAGCTTTAAGTGGAAATCGGTGTGTTGTGATTCCCAACAACTAAAGCGCAAATGTTACTTTATGACAGTGTTTGATTCTGAAATTGAGCCCAGCAGGATCAAAAACAAATACGTTATCCTGAATTTCCCAAGTATCTTATGTAGCTAAATATGGAAAATACTTTAAAAATACCAGCAAACCAACAGTGTTAAATGCTATGGTGTAGGAAGATTTCTTTGTCAGTCATGGGAAGACCAAAATGTCCCGTGGAGTTTAAACCTGAAGATATTTGATCTAGCTGGCAACATGTTTGTTTGACACATATGGTGGAACTTGATGGAAAAATCCATTTCCTTAGGCAGTGGAGAAATTGAAAGGGTTGTAGTGGGAACCAGCTCACAGAGCCACATTGGAACACTGAGGACTGGGTAGCTTGAAATCCCAGGATGTTTGCTTGCTTTGGGGGGTGGGGGAGGGTTGGAATCTGAGATCGGGGTCCTAGCATGGGGAGGCTCTGGTGAGGGTTCTCTTTCTGGCTTCCTGGCAGCTGGCCCGCTCAGCTTCAGACAGAAGAGGAAGAAGACCAAGGACCCAGTGTCTCTTCCTAAGAGGGCCAGCACACAGGATGAAGCCCCTATCCTTTGGCTTGCCTCTAGCCCCAATTGCCTTGATCTCTAGACAGTATCATGCTGGGGACAGGGTAGAACTTGAGCATGTGAATTTGGGGGACACAATACCCTCTATAACAATGAGCTATGCTGTTTGATAAAAGTCATTTCCTTCCCTCTTCCGAACTTTTTCTTACTCATTTTCTCTCCCACTTCCCCCTTCCCCCCTGTCCTTCCCTATTGCCGCCCTCCCCCACCCCCAATCCCTTGGGCAGCCCTCTGTGAGTTGAATTGCATTGGCAGATACATTTTGGTCAGCTGGCAATGTCCCAAGGAGAGGCAGAACCAATGCCTGAAGATATAAAACGCTAGCACTTCTGTGTTGTGTAGGGAGATAAGAGCCCTGGCCCATCTTTCACGAGAGACCACACCATTCAGTGCAGACTTGTGTAGCCTGTGTCCTTAGCCTCACATCCGGGTCTGCTCTGACCTATGTGACCTTTGACAATCTGTTGTGCCTTTATTCCCTAATCCATTAAGTGAAAATGGCTCTAACCATGTAGAGCTGTGAGTGTTGAATGAATTCCTTCACAGAAATTCTCTAAAGGTGTGCCTGGTACTTAGGCGGTCCCATCTGACTGATCCTCATGTGCTCTCTCATAGAGGTCAATTGGACTGGAGCTTTCCCAGCATTTCTGTTCATCATAAAGAAGGCATTTCTTTGTGAAAAGGACACATTTCATCTACACACACACACACACACACACACACACACACACACACACTTCTATCTGGCATCGGTGGGCATTTGTTTATAGTCCTAGATTCCGTGATCATTTGATAGTTTCCCCTTTGATTGAGGAAGAAACTATAATTACAGACAAATGGGAGAGTTTTTTTTCTTTGAGAAAGGGCCCCATGTATATTCCTCCACTTCTTGAATGACGCTAGGATTACAAGCATGATCACCAACCTCTGCCTATGTGATGCTGGGGTTTGAACTCACAGCTCTGTGCATGCTAGGCAAGCACTCTACCAGCTCAGCTAGACCCCAGCCCCATGATTACAGACAAATGGAACAGGGTATAAAGTGCCAATTTTGGAATAAGAAGGCCTTGACCTTTGATTCTGTTTCCAGCACCGATGAGAAAGATAATCTCTATTCCTATGGGACCCCTATCCCCACCCCTTCTAACTTGCTTGCCCTCTCTCTCTCTCTCTGGTGCCAATGGTCAAATCCAGGGCCTCACTCTGTCTTCTCACATGAGAAAGCATAAAACAGCCCACACTTTGTCTTCCTCCCTAGGTTTTAAAAACTCAGCCTAAAACATGTTTTTTAAATCAGTGTGTGGCTTCCTTACAGTAAAACTGAAGGTACAGGCGTGGCACCCACATCTCTGCACGTATTAGCATCTCCACCAGCGGGTACATTAGCTGCCGTCGGTGAGCGTGCTGTTGATGTATCCTCATCACCTCAAGGCTCAGTTCATATCAGGACTCGTTCTGGTTGGGCATTCTATTAATTCAGATGAATGGCACTGACAGGCAGCCGTCAACTCACCAGGAGCTTACAGAGTATTAGCAGTGCTCTAACCCACTGCTCAATTTTTATGGTTTCAATTTAGAGATTGCATAAACTTAAACATTTAAAACAATGTAAATATGGCACCTATGGAAAGGAAAGGAGAGCCCGTTCTAAAATGTCAGCCAACTGGCCCCAATGTCGTATTTTCAGTGTCTAGCTTGCTGCACAGCCAGGAGGTCAGTCTGGTAAAGCTGCCCTGCAGGTTATCTTAACAGTCCCAGAGAGCTTGTCTGGGGCTGCTTTTGTGTGCAGACAGGCTATTTTGTCTTCCTGGGGAGATGCCAGTGCAGCTGACAGGGGTCCACAGTGGGGACTCTGGTCACCTGGATAGTGACCTTCAGGACTGTTGTCTTGGAAGGACACTTAGGATGTCCTGCAAGGACAGAAGGTGGCCCAGGACCTGAAGATGAATGGATAGAAATAGCTGAAACTGTCCAGAGCCTTAGAGCCAGAGGACCTTTCACAGGTGTTGGGTCCAATTCCCTCACTTTACATGATCAACGGTCTCAGGAAATGTGACTGGTCCAGAGCCACACGTGACTAATAGAAAAGCCAAGAATGGTACCAGGGTGGCTCCGTGCTGTAACACATGCCACACATGCAGAAGCTGAAATTTAAACAGATGTCCCTTGTGACATAGGTGGAGAGTTCTGGTTCTGTCTCCAGCACTGAAGTCATTTAACAAAGCAAGAACACACTTCAGCAACAAGCAATTTGACCAACAAGCAATGCCCCTGATTCACCACTCAGAGCAGAACATGGCTATGTATGCTTTTTGATGTCATGTGGACCTTGTCTAAAATTCCAGGGACTCCACGCGTGATACTTAAGTCAGTTCCCAGAGGACTTAGAGGGAATGAGAGAAGATGCCCACAGTCCTTGGTCAGAACATGATTCAAAACACTAGCAGCATGATCTTCTCTGTTCTCCCCAACCCCCCCATCTCTGGGTCTTGCTCTTTCTGGATTGCTTTTTCTTGCCTATGAAAGCCATACATAATGAGTCTGCATAGACCATATTTTATTAAGAAGAATCCCTGTACCCACTTCCGTGTGCTGCCTAGACCCCGCACCACAAGCTAATTTTCATTTGCACTCTAACTTAATGACAGTGATCCCAATTTGGGTCGGTCGGGGTTTACTCCAAAGTCCTGTAGATGGAGGCTGGTGGTGTGTGAAGAACCATTATGTCACATCAAGTTTCATTTGAAAATCTATAAGTATACATTTAAAAAATGAAAACAAACCACTTCACCGTCCTAGGGACATAAATCATGTGTTTTCATTACCTCCAAAGACCACGAGAAGATGAACTCTAATATTTCAAAGACGACAAGCAATTTATATGAATGAATCACAATTCAAGCTCCATTCTGCTGGAGCCAAAATACACTGCACTTTAACAACAGTGGATAATCGTATAAATACCTGGGCATTCTGCTGATTCCTAATTCACTAGAGGCTTCAATAGTTGTAAGTAACTGAAGTAGAAGCTATATGAAGAAACAGTTCAAGGTGGGAGAGGATGCTCCTGCCTGTTTGGGAGCCTTGGGAGCCTGAGCCTGAAGTGTGAAAATGTTAGGATTTGATTTAAAAGAGCCAAGGAGACTGTGGTGCCTGGGGTGGCACTGCTGTTTCAGTGGCAAGAGTGATACCAGAACAGATGTCATGGGTGGTGTGGGCAGTGGACGCAGATGTGGAGAGCTGTCTGTTCCTGTACACATCACAGGGACAGCAGCCACGCATGAAGTCATTGAATTGACACTCAAGTAAGTGTTAGAACCGCCAGGGGAAATGCCCTTTCTAATTGAATTGCTTGTATCCAAATCCAGGTTTTAATGTCCACTGATTTTGTGCTTCGGTTAAGTGCTGTCATAACCTCTGAGCCACAGTTTACTTATCTGGAGCCTGGATTTGGGTGTGATCAAGACCCACTCAAGGTTCCCACAGACTAGCCTTTCCTTCCCTCCTGGCTCTGGGGTGAACATTACTTTGAGAGAGACTGCTGCCCCCGATTTTTTTTTTTTTTTTTCAGGCAGAACACTTTCTGCTTTGACAAGCTCAGGTGCAGAACTTCCCATCCCTGTAAGGATCCTTCTTGTTTCCTGTTTGGGGTCCATGCATTCTCACCTTGAATAGTGGCTCATTCTTTTGACCAGTACCTAGTGGTTTTTGTTTTCTTCTGTTTTCTAATTATTTGCTACCTTTTATAGCCCTTTGCTCTGTGAACAAAATGCAGCCTTTGTCCTAGGCTCACTTTAAAAATCTCAGTTGTGGGGGGGAAATGTTTTTAAAAATCTCAGCTATTTCTGGAGGTTGTTTTCTCTGGGTATCTCAGCTCTTTGAAGATGTTAATTTTATTTTGATTCTCTTTTTAATCCGATTTTCTTTTCTGAAGCACTCTTGAGTCCTGTTGAAGCTGTAAACTGTTCTGCCTTTCCCTGAGGAGGGGGACAGGCAACCTTTATCTTGACAAAGCTGTCACTGTTCCACCCCCACCCTGACACTGCAGAAGTTGCCACCTCCTCCCTCTCTTCCAGGGACTCAGAGGGGTGACCCCATTTCATTTTCTTCCCCCTCCCTCCACCTGTACCACCATGTACCTCTTACATGTGGTGATTGAACGAAAGTGAAAACAACAAAGATAAGCTCGTCTCAGTTTGACTTTCTGCATTTTTTTCAGCTTTGCTTTGGTGCTATGTCTCACTAGGCCAATACCATGGAATTCTTAGACATTCAGGAACCCAAATTACAGGCATGAGCTAAAAACAATGCCCACTGCAGGACACTTCACTAGAGCAGCTGAGAAGCCAGGCCACAAGGCTTGAAGGACTTAGAACAGAGAGCCAGGGTTTGATTAAATTTCAGTGAGAATTTCTCTCTAGGGTTTCATAACCACCTCCTTCTCTGTTGTTTTGAAAATACTTTTATTCAAGGCCTTAAATGCCTGTGAAGTAAGGAGAATCAAAGTAAGCGTGCCATAGACAAATAACTTCTTCAAATCCAAATGTGGTGGCATGTTGTTTTACCTTCTTACAGTAGCTGTGCTTTAAACTACTAGCAGCCAGGCCACTAAGGCTACAGCCTGGGGGGATTCTGTTCCCCCAGACAACAGCTCTGTTGCTTCTGCTAAAGGTAGTTCTAGCTAAATCTCTATCGTTCTAATAAAGCTCGAGATTCTAAGGCCAGGGTGAAAACCTGCAAGCTGGGAGAGTTAGAGTAGCAACTGACTAACTTTCTTTTTGCTGGCATCCCCTAAAGCCATTCTCCTTCCACACCCATCCCCCAACAACAACAACAAAAAAAAACCCATGCTCAGTTCCTCCCGGCTACTTCCTGTCAACCAGTTGCTAACCCCGCCACTCTGAGCCGAGGTTAATTTTATTTAACTAACGCAAATGAAACACATCTTTACCTAGTTAACAAAGGTAGCAGAAGCAAATGTAACACATCTTCGACTAGTTAAAACAATATTCCACAACAGTGGTGGCCTCACAACAGTCTCACAGCGGCCTGAGGGAAGTGAGCCACGAGTCTCTCTTGGAAGGAATGGACGGGCATCCTTGATCGGCAAGCACTGAGTTCAGTCAGCATCCTACTTGTCAGCTGTGGCCATGGGTGAAGATTGAATCACCTTCAAGGCAGGTCCTGACTAGTTTCTCATCTTGAAGAATGGTTGGGCATCCCAGCAGAGTGAGATGGACTTCAGTGTGGCCGTGGCTGTGAGCAAAATACCAACGTGATTTACCCTCGGCTCTGCCTAGTCCAATCAATTCTCTTTCCTACAGCTGGAGTGATATTTTAAAAACAGAAATTGGATTGTGTCACTGCCCTGATTAAAGTCCGGGCTCCTTCATGTGGGCCGAGAGGTCTGGCGGGAGCTAGCCTGAGCTTTGATTTCTTTTCAGCCCAATTTCCAGGAGGCAAAGCTCCTTAAACCATCTTCTCCAACACCCTCTGCCATGTGGTGTATCATTTCTCTCCTCTCTGTCTCACTTCTACTTCAAGTGTCAGATGAAACAGCACCCCCACAGAATATCTTTCTGCGCAGAGAGCCTCCTTCTGTGACCCTCTCAGAGTATGTAAAATACTTTAAAAACTTTCACATCTTCGGGAAAAATTATTAAAGGTTTCATAGGCTGTGAGGTCCAAGGTGGCAATTTGCTCATTATTCTACCACTGAGCTCAGTAAAAACTAATTCATGTTTAAATCCTTTTAAAAATGGCGGGGGGGGGCATATGTACAAATGGGTGAAGCTGCCCACCGAGGTCAGAAGAGGGCACAGGATCATTGAAGCTGGAGTTAAGAGTGGTTATGCACCACCACATGTGTGTGCTGGACACCAAACTCTGGTCCTCTATGAGAGAAACATGCTTTCTTAAGCTTTTAACCTTTATCTCCAGCTCCCACAGATGTAGCTCAGGCTGACTTCAAACTCATGACTCTCCTGACTTCACCGCTTCAGCATATACTACCAACATGCACCACCACAACTGGCTACTTAGGGTTCTTAAAAGTCATGATTCGATGACTCCCTTTCTAACTCCACAGAGACTTAAAAGTTTTCTCCCATAGTTTCCTCCTCTGGATACTCACCCCATTCCTCACCTGATAAATCATGTTCATCTTTTAAGATTCACTTTCACAATCATCCTCTTTGACGTAACCCTTTGTCCTAGTTGGAGAAGGTTCGAGAATGTATCTCAGTGAGGGCATACTTACACATCATGCCACACTTTAACAATGCCTGCTGATGACCTGCTTGTAACTCAGGGGCCCCATGCTAAAAGAATATCCATGTGTATGTTTCCATAGTTTCTAAGGTGGCAACAAGCAGATATAGAGGCAGATGCTGGCTTACTATACCTTTCTACCCACAAGGCTACTCTTACACTTAGAATTCATGTGCAATCATGTAGCCATGTTTAAATGAGATGAGGATGGGGAAGTGTGATCCTGCTGTGTCCAGAAATAGGAAAACTTTTATGAACAATGCTACCACCAGAACTTTTCTTAATACCCGGCTTCTCTTATGTTTATAGCCTCTCATTTCCAGCAGTTTATCTACCACCCTTCTATTGTCAGACTAAAGGCTTGCAACGAACAATAACTTAGCTGCTTTCTGTGCTGGCTAGTTTTATATCAACTCAACACAAGTTATAGTCATCTGAAAGGAGGGAAACTCAACTGAGAAAATTCCTTCAGAAGATCTGGCTGTAGGCAAGCTCGTAGGGCGTGTTCTTAATTAGCACTTGATGGGGGAGGGTCCACCCCACCATGGGTGGGGCCACCCCTGGGCAGGTGGTCCTGGGTTTTATAAGAAAGCAGGCTGAAATACCAGGCCAAGCTCTGGGAGTCCAGTCAAAGAGAGGGAAGAGAAATTATATGAGCAAGGGGCATCAAGATCATGATGGGGAAACCTACAGAGACAGCCAAACCAAACTAGTGGGAACTCATGAAATTTAGATCAACAGCTGTGGAGCCCACATGGACTGTACTAGGCCCTCTGCATAGCGAGACAGTTGTGTAGCATGACCTGCTTAAGGGGCCCCTGGCAGTAGG
>CABHPQ010165028.1:0-39956 GCA_902168405.1 Peromyscus aztecus | reverse complement strand
AAAGTTAATATCTCATATTTATTGTCTTTCCAGCTTCCAAAAGTGGGCTGTTATCTTCTCATGGTACTTGTAGCTAAAAACTCTTACAAATTACAGGTGCCTGTTCAGTCCATTAAAACTAAGAGCAGTTATGTTAACTTTGAAAAAAAAAATCAGCAAAAAAAATCCCTGTCAAATGTGGAAAGTGTAAGCACCTTAATGATAAAATAAGTAAATAAAAAAATACAATACCTCCTAATGTTCTTCAGATTCTTTTGTATCTACCTGGTCAAAGCACTCACGGTTTTAAAAACTCATACCCTGAACCCCACTTCCCCTGTCTGCCCCTCCAGTGCCAGCAGCCCTCAGAGAAGACAGCTTCCGGAGCTGCTGCTCACCGTGGAGACTACTCAGTTCATACACATTTCTCTTCCCATTTTAAACCCAGCTATATTTCCTTTTCTTAGCAAATGACCTTTCTTCCCTCCATTTCTTAAAACTGTGGACTTGCTCTCTTGATTCTAAAATGTGTTTTCCCTTGGCCTGAATCTTCCTTTCTATTCTTTTGTTTCTCAGTCTCGACAATTTGATCTTTTGTCTAAGAAGAGCATTATATTTTCCTAAAATAATCAAAAATAAAAACAAAAAAAATGTGTGTGTCGGGGGGAAGGGGGAATATGCCTTTGAAAGCCAGAGGTCAACACTGACTGTCCTTCTCAAACATTCCCCACCCAGTTTACTTATTTACTTATTTATTTATTTATTTGTTTGTTTGTTTGTTTGTTTTTGGTAACAGTATCTCTTTTTGACCCTGGAACTCACCAGTTCTGTTGAACTAACAAGCCAGAACCTGCCCCCGCCCCCAATCCTCTTGTCTCTGCCCCTCACAGTGCTGTGATTACAAGGACACACTGCCACACCCAGACATTCACATGGATGGTGGGAGGCTGAACTCACTTCCCACTTCCCAGCTTCCACCTGCCTTTGTACCCTGAGAACATGGCTGTTAGTATCTTTCTTACCATCTACCCTTAACTGATCCCATGCTCCAGTCTCCCCAACTAGTCTTTAGTCTTTGAAAACTAAGCTTCTGGGTTCCCAATCCACTTAACCTGTATTCAAAGATGCTCAGAAATCTAGTCAGCAGGAAGCCTGGACCTGTGGTGTGGCTTTTATCTGTCTTCCTTTTCCAGGCTCTGGCCTCTGTAGGTGTGCATGTTTTCTCTTCTACTTTCCCATGCTAACTTCCATCTTGTTTATGCTCAATTTTATTGTTTGCAGCAATCAATTCACAACGTTGTAGAAGTTTGGAACTTGAATTACAGTCCTCTGATCTGGATAAAATACTGTTCATGGGTACTGTCTATCCACCATTATCAATGGTGAAAGGATATAGGTTCTACAGACAGACAGACACAGAAAGTTGCTAAAAGACATAGAGGTGATTTGACACAGAAAATTCGTGTATGGAGGATGGAGGGCATTAATAAGAATTACCAGCAGGAAAGGCTTTTAGGAAATAGTCTCTCAGATACATTTGTTTTGTGGAATATGCAAAGGAAACAATTACTTCTTATTAATTTGTAGGTTTGTTGAAGTCAACTCAAGGAAAAGTGGAAGAGAAAATTCATCTAAAATAAAATTAGTAGCTTAGAGACAAAGTTTTTTTTTTTTTTTGAGATAAGCCAGATCTCTCTGAAGGTTGCCTCAACAGGCAAGCCTGGATTTAATATAATACCTCAATAGGCAAGACTGGATTCAATAGAGTATCTCATTGGCTCTACATCATTGGGTGGGTACAGTACATGGCCACTAGACCATGGGGGAAATCTATCTCATGATCCCCCAAAGACGTTGGTTGTTCTAAAGGCATGTGAATTTCCTATAGTGTATTAGTGCTATCTCCAAGTTATATTCATTGCTATTTCAAAATTATATTCCATCCTTAAAAAATTCCTTTAGTGAGGAACAATTGAACGAATTCTCCTCTTTCTCCCTCCCTCATTTACAATAAGTCTCCCATTGAACTAGTAAATAAGAGGATTAGTCAGTCTGAACGGGTTTCCTTTGGGAAAATAGATAGATTCCTGGGACACGTGCCCAGGTATTAGATACAAACTGTAGAATGGGTCAGCTCTAGATAAGTTCCTTGGTTTATAAAATCCCACAACATAGTTAACTTATAAAATAGATCCCTTTTCCAAAATATAGAGAGTCCCTAAAAATAAAAGCACAATGATGTTTATGGCTGATAATACTATCTCTTCAAACCACATGGAGAACAGAATCTGCCTGTACACTCCACCTTGTGGGTAGAAAGCCAAGCCTAGAGCCCAAAGAATTCAGTGTGCAGATGCTTCTGACTCAAACTGAAATCCGAGAACTTATGTGGAAATTTGTTTTAGAAAAGATAATCTAAGATGTCTCTACCAGGTTAGAATTTAGAGTCTGGTCTTCATAAAGGTCAACCCTTCCTTTGAAAGCTTCCTCTTTAAACTTGAAAACTGTTCTTTAATTTGATTTTATGTCTTGGAGTGTTTTGCCTAAATGTATGCCCATACACCATGAGCATTCCTGGTGCCTACAGAGGCCAGAAGACATTGGATCTCCTAGAACTGGAGTTACAGATGTTCGTGAGTCTCCATGTGGATGCTGGGAACTGAACCTGGATCTGATGCAAGAGCAGCCAATGTTCTTAAAAGCTCACCCACCTCCTCTCCAGACCCTAACCTTTCAAAAAAAATCTGTTTAGTAAATATCATTTGCAAAATGAATTCACAAACATCCAACTATCTTTTGCTATCTGAAGGTCACAACAAGGTTATATAAAAAAATAAAATAAAATAATAAACACTTTCTGTAGGTGTTCAAGGACACAATCTGTCACTGTAGGAATATGTAGAATGCTCTACACAAAATTAACATCAATTAATGTTTTTTAAAAATTCAGGAGTTGAAATACTTCTGAAAGTATGTGGTAATCAAGTGAGAAGCCTCTTGAATTCTCTTGTTACAAGTTCATAACTGAAATATTCAAACAGAGCTAACTCTTCCTCAATAGATTGTATGAAACAGTGGCATGGAAGTTAGAGGGTAACTTTCATTCCTCTGTGGTTCATGGAAAACTCCTAAAAGTAGCTATTAAGACTCTGAAAGGTGAAAGGGCCGGGCAAATATCGTGACAGCCTGACCCAATAACTCAGTCAAGAACTAGGCCCTCCTTCCCTGCTTTTTGGAACTGAGCAGGCAATTTCTGAGGAGGAGCCATGAACAAAGGACAATCAATCTCCAACATCCCCTGACAACAAGGACGAGGAGGCCTGGTACATACCAGGCCTGAGCCACAGTCAACAAACTCAAGGTGATAACCAAATAAGGACAAAGCCCTAGACTTGTCCAGACCTGCCCCCAGTGGAAAACTGTAGCCTAACCCGTCTCTAACTAGCCCGAGCCAATTTGAACATACTAATATGATTGCCACTTACTTAAACCAATCATATCTAAAATGACCTAACTTCCTAGGACACTCCCCTTAGTTAGTCTTAAAAGGAGCTCACACATCTCTCTCAGGGTCTAAGCCAACTTGCTTTTGTGTAGGATGGCAGGCCCCAGCATGCTGGAATAATAAATGCTCTTGCTGATTGCACAAGTGGGTGGTGGTCTTTTGTGGGACTTCTCCAGGACTCTAACAAAAGTAACATCAGGTTTTCTTTTTTTTGTCCCACTAAAAGAATGGGCACATCTACCTTAAAGCAAGAACTCACAAAAGTGTCTCATGTGTGTGAAATTTGAGAGATATACTCATGTGGCTCTGTACTGTCTGTGGAAAAACAAAGAAAATGCAAAAGCTATTGCATCAAGAGAAACATTGGAAATATTTCCCAAGGAAAAGGGTATTGGCCAATACTAGGAAAAATGAAAATACAGAGGTATATAAAAGTAACTGTTATTTTAACCTAAAGTTTAAAATTCACCATGATTTTAACTGCTACTGATTCTTTGAATGTGTTAATTTATAGTTTGAGGTAAATCCAATATACATTTTGGAGGGTTGAATGGAGGCTAGAGGGCAACCTAATGAGTTGTCAGGCTAGGTCTCTCACTGGATCTGGGGTTTGCTCCTTAGACTAGACTAGCTGGACAAATAAGCCCCAGAGATCTGTCTCCACCCCCCAGCACTGGGTTGGCAGATACAAACTATCATTCTTGGCTTTTATGTGGCTACTGAAGATAAAACTCAAGTTCTCACACTTGCCCAGCCAACACTTTATGAATCGAACCCCCTCCCCAGACCCCTATACTTTTTCTCAAAGACATAAAAGTGGGCATCTAAATTCAGAATATTTTGTGGTTGATATACAAATATTTATTTATATAGGTATTAACTATTGTCAACCATTTAAAAATATGTAGGTAAAAAGCACTAAGACAATAATCCTAAATTCATGAGCATTGTTGCTGATCTTCTGGGGTCATTTTAACTCAACCCACCTGCACATGCAGCTGTTCTTACATGTCTAAGATTTTAAAATGGAATTCAAAAGTTGAAGTGTAGAGTTCTAACAAACTCACTGAGGTTTCAGGGATTATTTCTGCTAAGAATTAACTGGCCAAAGAAAATAATGCTGGAAAGAATTCTCTTAATGACTTAGGTAGAAAAAGAGAACTATGAAAAATTTTCAGAATGATGAAGGAAAAGGAACTAATCTCATTAAATCTCAAAAGAACTAATCTCATAAAGTCTCAAAATCTAAAAAAAAAAAAAAGATTTTTGTTTCTGGGTATGTGTTTATTTTTAATTTCCATTTGTTTCTGTAGCTATTTCTGGACTTGCCTTGGGAACCAAAGCCAGAAATGTTATCAAGTCATGGTCCACAAAACTAACTTACTTTTGTGTTTTCTCTTTGTCACTTGCCCAATCCCCATCTCCTTAAACCCCCACTAATATTTTTTCACCTTGACTTTGCCTTGAGATCAACTGAAATCTAAAGTCTGGAATACAGCTTATTTACTCTGAACCCTGAACTCAGGTTGCCTACCAGTGAGGGTAGATTCCTGATAGAACTGATGCCCCTTGGGCAAAGTATGTGTAGGTAGAATCTAGAAAAAGTGAATTTGGGACTCTGGACTCTGTACCTGGTTCATTAACTTATCCCTTGTTTTACAGAACTTCTTAGCATATCTGAGGGAGGCATGGGGAAGACTCTTGGATGTAACTTGATGACTAGCTGTAAGCAGACAGGAAGAGCCTTATATAACAAATTTCTGGTTTTTTTCCCTGTATAGGGATCTATATCTGTCATCTATATCTTTCTTACAAAGAACTTATTAATGATCGAAGAAGTTGCCAACACATTACAATATTCCAATAGCTTTTCTCCTAAGTCCTAAAAGCTTCAGCCGAGGCTGGAACAACAGTGTAACCAACTGATTTCACACTACCATACCTATCCTCAGCTGAAGTAACCCATCTGTATTTCATTCATAATAATACCCACTGTCAGTTACAAATTTCTTGATGAGTACTTTAAGTTGCACATGATAGATGGAAGGAACTCAAAATAGTTCAAGCAAGACTGGGAAATCCATTATGACTGGTGTGGTAGTTTGAATAGAAATGGTTCCCATAATGGTCATGTATTCAAATACTTGATCATTAGGAAATGGCACTACTTGAGAGGGATCATGAGGTGTAGCCTTGTTGGAGGAAACAATGGAAGTGGCCTTTTGTTTTCAAAAGCCTATACCAGACATAGTGGTCTGTCTTCCTGCTGCCTAGGGATAGATCCTAATGTAGAACTCTCAGCTCCTTCTCCAGCACTATGTCTGCCTGCATGCCACCATGCTTCCCACCATATTTATAATGGACTAAACCTCTGAAACTGTAAGCCAGCCCCAATTAAATGCTTTCCATTATAAGAGTTGCTGTGGTTGTGGTGATTCTTCACAGTAATAGAACAGTAACTAAGACAGCTGGCTTGAATCTGGAAAAACCCAAAAGTATCAACTTTATGTCTTATCTCTGCTGTCCTTTAAATGCTGAGCCTCCAATTATAGATCAAACAAGGCAGCTATCATCAGCTTAATATCCACACAAACAGCTTCTTGTTTCCAGAACAAAATTTCAAAATTTCTATCATTAATCCCTCTCTCTCTCTCTCTCTCTCTCTCTCTCTCTCTCTCTCTCTCTCTCTCTCCCTCTCTCTCTGTGTGTGTGTGTGTGTGTGTTTGTGTTTGTGTTTGTGTGTGTGTATGGGTGAAGGCATAGCATGGTGGCATGGTACTGATGTGGAGGTCAGAGGATAGCCTTAAACGTTGGTCTTGACCTTCCATATTATTTGAGACAAAGTCTCTTTTGTTGTTCACTGCTATACACCCAAGGCAAGCTGGCCCTCAAGCTTCTAGGGACTCTCCCATTTGCTGTGGGATGTCTTTCTGTATGCTGTGAATATGTGTTGCTCTGATTGGTTGATAAATAAAGCTGTTTGGCCAATGGTGAGGCAGAATAAAGTTAGGTGGGACATTTGAACTAAAGAAACGGGAGAAGAAAGGAGAGTGAGAGGAGATGTCAGCCCACCTCCTAAGGAGCAACAAGATGCTAGCAGACCGGTAACATCACCGCCATGTGGCAACATATAGATTAATAGAAATGAGTTGAGTTAAGTTATAAGAGCTAGATAGCAAGAAGCCTGACCCATAGGCCATATGGTTTGTAAATAATATAAGCCTCTGTATGTTTACTCAGAACCAAGTGGCTGTGGGATATGGATGGGAGAGATTTGTCCTGACTGAGGGGCCAGGCAGGACCAGAGAAACTTATGACTATACCCATCTCTGCCTGTCATCTTGCTTCTGGGAGCACTGGATTACAGATTTACTCCCCCACTAGTTTTACATAGATTCTGAAGCTTTGAACTTAGGTCTTCACACTTGGGTGCCAAGCTCTTCACTCTATTATTAATATCTTAACACTCCGGACAACCTACTTTCAGTAATAATTTAGTGAGAATCCTCCTGACTTCTCAGGGCTCTCCTTAGTAATTTCCCATCCACTGATGACTTACTAATATTCTTTGAATATGAAGTCCTACCTGACCTTGTATTGGGGTTAATACAGATCTGTCGGTCCCCTCTTTTCCAAAACCTCATTGAGTAGCCGTCCTAAATAGCCGTCTTTATCATTTTTGTCATGGAGTGTTGTTTTTAAAACTTTAACACTATGCGCTCAGCAATGCATTTTATTTTAGGAAAGCTCTCTGCTAAGGATACAGCTTCCATCAAATAACAAGAGTGCTATCTGCATATTCTATTAACAATGGAATATTATGTAATTAACACAAAGGACTATTTCAGTGGATTAAAGGGCGAGATGCATAATGAGACCTTAATTATAGGGAGAGGTTCTTCCTGTAGATATTTGTAGAATATTTCTTTTGAAAAAATGCAGAATATTTATATGGCATTTACATAAATTGACTCTCTACAATAAAATGGTGCCAGAAAAGATTGTTTTCCTAAAACAAGAGGAAGTATTCTTGATGCCCGTTATTTCATAATTAAATTTCCAGTTCTTTTGTAGTCAACCAAAATACAAATGATGCCTTTGCCACCTGGGTGCTAAAATAGTGCTAAGAATGGTTGGAAGTTATTTCCCATCCAGAAGCCATATTGTTTATGCTGTTGCTGAACTGTTTTCTCTCCTGAACTTTCTGATAAACAATTTCTCACTTGTAAGACAAAAAGGAACAACATTAACTCAGTAAAACGTTCAGATTGTCTTACCTTTCCTGTATTTCATGACTTAATACCTGCTTCGGTATGTCTGAGATTTTCTCAAACAATATGAGGACACCATTTTCCCACTCATCTTAGCCCCACCTTGCCACCCAGCTAGGAAGCTACCATTGTCTCCAGGGCCATGTGAAGTTAACTCTGAATAGCTCTTGAGTACCAGGGAGGCACAAACTGGGATGCTTTTCTGTTACTTTCTGTAGGTCTAAGTGCTAGGTAAACAGATTTAGAAACTCACAGTCATGTGTCAGTGTATAACTGATACTGTATCTCCTAGAATAAGAATGAAGTCCCACAGCCAAACACACAGTTTAACAATAGTCAGATGAAAAGTCTAGATTGTCCAGCAACATCTTATTTGAATGCTATATGAAATAAGTTATGTAATAGCTATAGGAGAAATGTGCATTTCTATAGAACATTTTAATCAGAGCATTGTATTCATATCTGTAACTGCCTTCCCTGGTTATTCCATAAGTATCTTAAAAACAAGTACTTATTACTTATGCACATTATAATTCTCAGGCTTCACAAAGTTTATGGACAGGATCTCACCACGAATTCCTCCTTAGATACCTGAATCCTGGCTCTCAACTAACTTCTAAACTTAATAATGCCAGATTTGTTTTCTTTTATACCCTAAGCCTTGGCAATAAACCTACTTCCTATAGTTACTACTTCTATTTTCTGATTTTAATGTATCCTCTCTGACCTGAATTTCAGACATGCAAACTTAATAGCAAGTAGAGTATGTTGTATGTTATTAAAAAGTGGAGGCTTTAGTAGATAACTCCCTCTTCCCTTTGAGGTCTGACAAATGACATCATTTCATCCTTCCTCCAAGGCTAACTTCCAGTGGATAAGCATTTTGATCATGTACTATATTGCCATACACATGTTACTGCCCCAAGTACTGTAGACATCCCTGAATTAGAGTATGCCATCAAGCAAGATGGATATACCTTGAAAGAGAATGAAGTGATGAAAAAAAGTCAAAAAGCTATGAAAATCCAGAGATCAAGAGACATGCACCTAGGGAGAATCAGAAATACAAGTAACATTTGCACCTAAATATGTTGTATTTCATCTGTGGCTGCTTGAGTGCATGCTAATTATACCAGGATATATTAGAATTTAATAAGCACAAATTTGAAAAGTACCATCTCTAGAGTTGGGGAGATGGCTCAGTAGTTAAAATGCTTTCCTATTCAAAACATGGGGACCTGAGTTTAGATACCTAGTACCCACATAAAGATCTCAGCATTGGAAAGGCAGAGATGGGAAGAATCCTGGAGCTTACTGGCCAGCCAGTTCCAATAAATAAATGTAGGTGCATATGTGCGCCCACACCCTCACACCCTCACACACCATATTCACCCTCTAGTTGGAGCTGAGCTTAGTGAAAGGATCCCAGATATAGGTTCTCATGCCTAAAGGACAAGCCAGCAGAACTTGGTCAGAATGGCTGCAGCACTTGGTAAGATTTTAAACTCTTGAGATCAGTTCCCAGCATTTCTGATTTATTGATCTGGATGAAAGAGTGCAAAAAAAAAAAAATCCATGTGGCCTGTGATGCCAAAAGTCCTTGTCATCCCTGAATTTGAGACTTGATGCAAGGGGTTGATGACGTCCAGTGGCAGAGTAGAGAAGCATCAGATTAGTGGCATCCGGTGTGACAAACGAACTCGAGAGAGACAAGGATGTAGATCCCAAGAGACCTGCACATGGCATCCGACCTCTTCTCTGGCTCTGTCTGCTAGGACTCTGTTCCATCAGGAACTTGAGGAAAATTTCAACTGAAAGACAAAGTAAACTTTACAGAATTGTGGTATTCTGAGGAGAACTTGGGCACCGGAGAACAATCTCCTGGTTCAGTTGTTAGAAGCAAGTGCAGGAAAACAGAAGCCTACACATGAGGAGCTACTTCCCTTCAGTTTGTTTTAATCTTGGCTCATTACTATAACTGCCTAAGATGTGTAATAATGTGTACCACTAAGCTCCACCCTGATCTTAAACATCTGAATCATGTAGGCAGAGGTATGAATGTTTTGTAAGCATTCTTCTAGGAAATTATGATATAATTCTAGTTCAAGAAGCAATAAACTAACCCCCAGGATTCTCTCTCCCTACCAGTTACAGACCACAGGGGAGGTCAGACTTGTGACATGAGTCTCACAGCAAAGGAAAGTTAAATTTTTGCAGAAATCCAAGTATCTGCAGCACTCAACATCATCAAAGCTCAATATCATTACTGTTTTGTTTTCTTACAGTTTTTAGAATTTATATTAGTGTAAAAAAAAAACCAGTAGCAATCTCATTGACCTTTACTCGATATGTCTACTATAACAAAATGCCATAAACTAGGTGGATTATGAACATCAAAAAATTTATGTTTCACAGTTCTGAAGGTGTGGATATTCAAGATAAAAATTCCAAGTTTGGTGCATGCTGAGGCCCCTTTCCTTCTTCAGAAATGGAGCCTTCTGTCCTTATCCTGACAGCACCAAAAGAGCAAGGTCACTAATGTCACTTATAAAAGTGTGACCCTCACAATCTACATTCTAATGGCCACCTCCTTGCCCCATCACCTGAGGAGTTCGGATCATAGCACGAATGGAGAAGGTTTCCAGCATCTTTCCTCAATTTTCCTCATTTTCAGATGCCACTGAATTTTCTTCCTCAGATTTTTAATTTTTTTTTCCGGAGTGGCCCTTGAACACTCTTTCTGATAAATTAAAGAAAACAACATTGTCAGTTTGCATATGCTTCATATGCTTGTTCTGCGATTTAACATCACATTTTTGCCATCTTTTTCACCAACATTTGCCTTCCATCTTTATCTCCAACTTGCCTCTACCGGTGGAGCTGCAGAGGGAGAGAAGGAAACACTAGAAACAGTTGAGCTGCAGGCTGAAAAGTCTTCCATTGGAATGGGAAGAGCAGAAGAAGACATTTTGAATCAAAACCCGGTAAATGTATGCTAATCGTGTCCAGTTCCATGAGTTCCACCCCCACTGAGTTGGAGCCAGGCCACCCGATTGCTTCTTCCTCTGGTAAAGAATATCTCAGATGAACCAGCTGTCATGGTCATGGTTCAGAAAATTGGCCCTGAAAAGAACCCTGAGCCATCTGTGTTTGGTGTTCTATTCAAAGGATGTTCTCCAAATCACAGGCTTCCATCAGGACCTTCACAGCAAGGCCCTCTCCCATCGGAACTCTGGAGAACATTGCTCATGAGCATCTCGTGCACCCCCTTGGGGTGGGAACGCTGTGGTTTCTAGCAAAGAGAGCTCAGGGGTGAGGTGGATAAAAATAAGACTGGGAACTTTCAGAGTCAGGAAACATCCTTCTTCGCTTCCTTTTACTTTGTCAGATCCTGGGATTGGCAAGAAGTTGGGCGTTGAGTCGTGTTGAAGCCTCTTGTATGCACTGAACATCGAAAGAACATTTGCAGGGTTATCCTGAGATGGACAAAGTTGTTCCCATTAGTAGAGAAACACAAGGAAGTACGCGGTCTCATCTGTTAAGTAGCTTGACTTCACCGATACCTGTGGCGAGTAGCTGATCTAAAGTTGGGTTGCATAGCCTGTGAGGTATGTGTCGGCTTACACCTTCTCATGCTTTAGCAAATAGAAGAATGTTTTGTTTTGTCTTTACTTATGGGTGTATAGATGCTATGTGGGGCAGTGTCTGTGTAGGCCAGAAGAAGGCACCAAATCACCTGAAAGTGGAGTTACAGGCAGCTGTGACCCAAATGACATGGGTACCAGGACCTGAACTTGAGTCCCCTAAGAGAAGAGCAAGCACTCTTCAATACTGAACCATCTCTCCAGCACCATTTCTGGTGCTTTCTAGCTGCATACTTTTGTTCTTGGGAAGCTGAGCTTGGATTGTGATTTATTTTTCTCTAGTTAATCTATGACAATTTTTTTGTGACTCTAGAGAAAGGCAAAATGATGAATTCAATGAGGCTGAAATAGCAATGAGGATTCTAACAATTTATTTGTGGCACATGGATAAGCTTAAGGCTCATAGAAATAATGTCAGAAAGTATGAAATGCAAGGTAGCATCAAGCCACGCCATAAACTAAGTGCTTGACAAACAAGAGAAAATGTTGAACACACAAAGGGAAATGAATGAAAAGACTAATTGTGGTGGGTAATTTTTAAAAAAGATTTTCTTAAGATATTTTTTTCTTCAAGGCCATGTAAAGTGAGTGGATTCCAGAAGCATTGCAAATATAGCTAAATGCATTGATCTGAAATATAGGTATAGCATTGGTATATAAATTTGCTTCTTCTGTGCATGTTACCCATAGATTAGGAACCTCACATTTTAGAGACTGTTAAAGGTATGGAAGGTTATAATTATGAAATAAAAAGAAGTGAGGATCGGGACAAAGAAAAGAGAAAGAGATAATGAATAAGGGAGAGTATAACAGATTTGAATGAACTGGGCCTAGAGAGATGATTCTGCAGTTGAAAGCATATACTGCTCTTTCAGAGGACCCAGGTTCAATTCCCAGCACCCACATGGCGCCTCATGACTTCCTGTAACTCCATTTCTAAGGGATTCAATGCCCTTTTCTGCCCTTCCTGGGCATTTACATTGCACCTGGGTGCAATACATACACGCAAGCGAAACAGTCATACACGTAAAACAAACCTAGTTTTTTAATTTAAAAAAAAGTAAGTGAATCTTTTCTTTAAAAGAGATATGGGTATTCAAATAAAGAACTTTATAGCAGAGTAGAGGAAGAAATATACATAGCAATTCTAAAAGCTAATTAGGCAATACACAAACAAAAAGAAAAACCATAGTGACACATGCCTGTAAGAGTGGAGATTAGAGACAGAAAACACGAAAGTGAATACTCAGGAAGTGAATTGCTGTCACATCTGTACTGAGTTGAAAGATGAAGTTGTCAGATCTTTCTAGTTCTCACAGTCTCTATTTAGTCTGAAGTATATACTTAAAGTATATATATTAAAGTATATATAGTATATAGTTAAAGCTAGGAAAGGTTCAGGAAGCAAAAAATGAGAGAGAGACAGAGACAGAGACAGAGACAGGCAGACAGAGACAGAGACAGAGACAGAGACAGAGAGAGGAGAATCAGGGTAAGGGTAATGAACTGTTCCTGAACAGTATTTCTGTTTGCATGCACAGACATCTTAGACTCAGGTGTGCTTACTAGAGTAGCATGTTCCCATGACTGAGCATCAGAGCCAAGATGAACCGTAATGGATGTCTTACTCCTCAAGAAGGCTGGGATGATAAAGCCATTGAAAAGGTTACAAGGAAACATGTAAACAACAAGAATCAAGGCAAGCACTGGCCTTGTGGATTGTTACTAGTCACTATTTAAAGCAAGACAACCAGTTACTACTTACCTAAACGGGGCATAAGGAGAGAGAAGCTATCCTAGTGTTGGTTCTCCGACTGTGACATAAGAAGACCCTGGGAGCTGGCACAATGGCCCCTGTAGCACAAACCTGGCAAACTGAGTTGAGTCTCTGGAACTCATGGAAAGGTGAGATAACAGAGTTCTTCCAATTGTCTTCTGACCTTCACATGTGCCGTTGTACACACACACACACACACACACGCACACGCACACGCACACGCACACGCACACACACACACACAGAGACAACCCACACACACACACAAATAAAAAAAATAATGTTTTACAACTTGCAATGTATAGCTCACTACTTTTACTATCATTACTGCTTATCTTTGTTAATTATCAATATTGTGTGAGGTTTTACTCTTCCAGCTCCTCTTGTCCTTTTGCTCCTTGAAGGAATTCTTTGTGGAAATGTATGATTTTATGTTTGAAGAGTGCCGTCCTTTGGTCATCCATCACGATGTCAGAACTGTGCCCCCGGTGACGGGGAAAGCCTCAGCTTCCCCACATTTGCACACGTACAAACTTTGGTGACCTTTGGAATTTGAAAACTGCATGAATCACCACAGTAGGAAAATTGGACTGAGGCAACTAGACAGTTGTTTTTCAGAGGATTAACTACATCCTGGGCCACATGTAATCGGTAAAGGTATGTGCAGAGCCACATAATCTATCAAGCAAAGAAAATTTTCCATGATTCATTATCTATGGCAAACATTGGTGTTGTTATAAACTCTATACAGCAAAAACAAAGATCAAGATCATGACTAATTTTATGTTGCCAGCATTAAAAAACAAACCTCATTAATCTAGTCTGCCTTTGTAACTCTGAATGTAGGTTCTTGTGATATACACAACCCACATCTAGAAGATCACTTCAGGATTAACCTTCCAAAATTATGATTACTAATTATAGATGTATTTTCTAAATATACCTGTGTATTTATAAGAAATGACAGGGATTGCACGAGCTTGCATGAGAAATAACATATAATTTAAATGATACTAGGCTTAGTTAGAGTTTGACTTTAGGGAAATGATTTCTTTTTCTAAATAAAATACCTGTATTACTAGAGTACAATTTTTATCTTTACAATAGGACAATATTTATTCATCAGTAGTAGAATATTAATAAAGTTCTCCCAAATTATTGATGTGTCTACCAGTATAGGACATAAGATGCAGTATGTAGCAGCCAGTTCAGAAACTTTGTGTATTTTTCCCTGCATGTAAAAATGCATCCCTCACAGTCCATCTCCAATGTACCTTGCAATGATGGTTTGAAAGAGAATGGGCCCCATAGGCTCATATGTTTGAATGCTTGGTTCCCCAGTTAGTGTAACTGTTGGGAAAGCATTAGGAGGTGTGGCCTTATTGGAGTAAAGTGTGACCTGGTTGGAGGAAGTGTGTCACTGGGAGTGGGCTGTGAGGTTTCAAAAGCTCACACCAGGCCCAGTGACTCTCTGTCTGCTGTAGATTAGGATCTCAGCTACTTTTCCAGCACCATATCTGTCTTCATGCTGCCGTGTTCCCCACCATGATGATAATGGACTAATCTTCTGAAGCTACAAGCAAGCCCCCAATTAAATGATTTCTTCTATAAGTTGCCTTGATCATGACATCTTTTCAGAGCAATAGAACAGTAACTAAGACATTTGGTGAAGGCTCAGTTAATTTCAAAAAACTTTCATCATTCTTACTGGGTCTCACTCCCAAGCTTCAGGCCTGTACCTAAGCAGCTCCATACTATATTGTTTATAGGATTATGAAGTTAGTATATGTGCCAGTATCTCAAAATACTGAAAAGGCAAGAGATCCTAAATCCTTGTGGGTAATGAAATGCTTTCCAGAACTTTCCAGGTACATCAGTGAACTCAGACAGAGCACATGCTCAATATTTTAAAATAACTCAAAATATATCAGATGACTTAGGATTGGATATAATTGCTTATTTTTAAGGGATTTCCATTACTAAAGAAGTTGATATTAAAAAGCCTTTAGATTTAGAAAAATTACTTTATTATATCATTAATCAAATAGAATATGCAGAGCTTTATAACATTGTTTTGTTTTGTTATCAACATTTATCTGTTTAATTTATTTAGTGTGTGTGTTTGCACACACATGCTCACATGTGCACACCTGTGCATAAGAAGTCAGAAGACAATTTTTGAGAGTTGGTTCTCCCCTTCCACCATGTGGGCTCAGGTATTAAATTCAAGTCATTAGACTTGGCAGCAAGCACCTTTACCAGAGAGTGATCTTACTGGCTCTCTGCTTGTTTTCAAGTCAGGGTTTCACGTAGCCCAGGTTCAGGCTGATCTCAAATTCACGAAGTAACTGTTGATGGCCTTGAACTTCTAATATTTGTGTCTTCATCTCGCTACTGCTAGGATTACAGATAGGGACCACTACCCCTTATTTACAAGGTGCTTAGAATGAAACCTAGGGCTTTGTACATTCTTAGAGTTACACTCAGGCCAAGAAAGTATATTTCGATCATCACATTTTTATCATAGTATAAGTCTAGCGAAAGTCATATGCTCAAAGAAAAAGCTGTGGAGATGCTTCTCGTAAGCCTCAGGTTCCCAAGCTCTGTCTCCCAACAGATTGTCCAGAATCCAGAGGAAGGTAATGGATACACTGCTGGTGTCATTAGAGTTCATAGTTTGATGCAATTGATTAACACACAAATTCCAAACTGCCCTGTTTTAGTTACATAAATAAAACAAACAAGTGAAAAATGGTTCCATAGACCACCATGGGCTCTGAAGCAAAATTCAAGGAATTATTCCCTACATTGAAATGTAGCATATGGTATTGTCCCTCTTTTTACTGTTCCTTGGCTGACCCTTGCTTGGGACAGATTTCATAGTCACCAGGTTGATATTCGTAAGACTGTTACATAATAACTCTCCTATGAGCTGATAACCTAAGTATCATACAAAGCATTTCACCAGCCTTTTGTGTAAATCTGATGCCCAAGTAGCAGTCAAGCAAAGCATTGTGTTCCTGGCATTCTACATTGTCCATAGGTGCATGGAATAAATTACATTATTATCACAAACATTTTTTTATAAAAATTTCATCTTGGATACTAAACAAAATTCAATATTTTCAACTTATTCTTTCATTCTGACCAGGCATAGGAAAGCAAAAAAAAAAAAAAAAGCAATTTTCTTGCCTTACTTCAGATATTCCCATAGGACCCATTTCTCCAACAAAATTTCCCAAATCACTCCTTTAAACCTGTCACTAACAGTAATAAAGACAAAATTAGTGAACAAATAATAGCCAGAACTATGGATGATAAAATTTTGTCTGCTCTCAGATATTTCATTAAATGAGTTGTCTGTCCCATTAGTGGAAGATCAGCAGAGACTATGAATCTGGGCTAACATCTCTTTCTTATACTTCTTGCCTCTAAGGAGACTGAACTTTTGTAAGATTACAGCCAAGTTAATAATATGTCTTGAGGTCATTTAAGACTATGTACTTAACCTGACATCCTACCATGTGCTCCGTCTGTTTAAGTTTAGTATGCCCTTATGAAAACAATGCAACCAACCATGGATTGAATTTCCCATGTAATGAGTTTTACAGCCTAAGTTAAATACATAGCTTTAATTTTGACTTAATTATTCTCCCATCGCCCTGACTTAGAATGGAGTGTGTGTTTGTTTGTGTGTGTGTGTGTGTGTGTGTGTGTGTGTGTGCACGTGCACACATGTGTGTGGTCGTGATCAATTGTGAAAACAGCCAGCTGATGGGAAAAAAAACTTAAAACAGATATTCTGTATCAGAGGCAACATGAAGATATAAGCTGATAACATCTGTTTGCAGTTTGAAGTGCTATTCTGGGTCAGTTAGGGACAAACAGCAGGGACAGATGCACACAACAGACAGACAGAAGACAAACCAGCCACTAACCAGAAACTATAGGTAGATGGAAGACACAGGGAGGGAAATGGAGAACTCAAATTTGGGTTTGCTCTTGGTCAACTACTCCAAGAGGAAGTATCATTTTCATTCCTTAATGCAATATCGGCACATAAATCTATTCCGAAAGAAGGTGGAGACCTGACCTCAGTGAGTGGACTAATTATATATCAGGAGCACAATGTGAGTTATAGTCAGGGCCTCTGAAACAATAAGAACTCCTTTGTATGGATTTCCAATTTGTTACTAAAAGCAAGAAAAGCAGAAATATGAAAAGGTATATACCTTGCTCTATTCCCCTTCTACCAGAAATATATATATTCACATATATATTCATAATGTAGATTTGTAAAGCACTATTGGTAAACAAAAAGAAAGCAGAGCTTAAAACAGGAAGAACACTCATCACCTTACTGAGTTATACAGTCTTTGTGTTGGGTTAAAACTGTTAAATATATTACTTGTTGGGAAACTAGTACCTAGAATGTACTAGTTAATTTTAGAGTATCCAATGTATCGTTTAACATATTTAAGGAAAAAGGATTATCAAATATAATTCTATTGCATTGATAAAATCATATTTACAATTTATGCTGTGGAAACCACAAGTATCTACATCTCCTTTAAAGCTCTTTGTTTCTTCTACTGACAAATGGAAGGTTATACGACATGCCCACACATTTAGCCCCAGGAGAATATCTCTCAAAATTGCAATGGTAGAGGGATGGGAGTGGAGTCAGTCGAAGGGCACTTGCTAACACGCAAGAAGTCAGAGCAGGCAGTAGCAAAGGATGCCACAGTGGTTATTTTGGTCCAGTGAGTGTTGACCGAAGAAGAAGAAGAGGATTTACATTGCTGTAATTACACCTATCCGACAAAGGCTAAAGATTTCTAGGTCACCACGTACTGAGCTTGCTCAAAGTGACTTTCAAATGTCACATAGCTATATAATTTATCTTTTGGCTGCAGTTAATTAAATAAAGTAGGAGGTCTTTGAGGGCCAAGCTGACCCTGGCCTGGCTCTATTCAGTCTCCATGGATTGTTCAATGAGGAAACTATTTCAGTCTTCAACAGTCTTAAAAATAACAGAAGGAACACTTCGCCTGAACCTATACATTAGGTGGAGGAGAAATAACCATTCTCCAATGCCTTTTCTTTCCTCCAATTGATTATACTCATTATGGTCTGACGTTAGACTTTCAAGCTGGCCAACACTATAGAGACATGAAAAGAAAAACTGCCCTGACGGCTCACAAACACCACAGTCTTTCTGGGAGAGGGCAAGGGGGACATCAACACATTTAGAATCCAGCAGTCCGGGCAGCCAGCTCTAACCTGAGGATCATGGGAAGGATTGTCACCAGCGACAAGATGGCGGGAGAACAGCCCCACTTGACTATGGACGATCATGATACCTGAAAGTCATTCCTGTGTGATCAAAGTGTTGAGCTGAAGATAAGTTTCATTTAGGAGACTGGGGAGGTAGTTCAACTGGTTAAGTGGTTCTATATAAACATGAGGACCTGAGTTCAAGTCCCCAAAAACATACCAAATAGGCAGCATTGTGGCAAACTGCTTGTAATCTTCGTCTAGCCTAGTTCTAATTGATGAGTTCCAGGCCAGTAAGAGATGTCTCAAAACTTAAAAACCAAAACAAAACAATAGATGGAGTCTGAGGAATGATGACATCTGACCTACACACACACACACTTACACACCTGCCCATACACATGCCACACACATACACACATACAAAAAGATGGAGCCTATTTTGATTAAATTATATGGGCTATAAAATTTTATGGTTATTTTCTCAAAATATCTCGTGGGCATAATCAAAAGAGTGAGGCTCTCCGTGTTGGGTACTGAGCTGAGTTAATCTTGGTATGTGAGATTACCAAGGCAAACAAGACTAAGGAGGAACAGAGCAAGGAGAAGTTGGAATTTGTCAGGGCCTGGGGGTGGGAATACAGTGTCCATTAGAGGTGGGGAGGATGTTTTATCAGGCAAAAATAGTTTCATCAGAATCTCAGAGTTTCATGTCCTTCATCTCACCAGGGCTATCCCACACATCTCTATCATGTCAAGTTACAGGGTTTCATCTTTCACCGATAAGTGCCTTCAGTTTTAACTGCACACATACTTTAAGACTGAAATGTAAATGTCTACAAGTCATTCAATCACATGACAAGGACTTGTGATTTTTTTGTTTGTTTGTTTGTTTTTGGTCAACTTGAGTCACACAGCTGCAGGAGAAAAGACTGTCAGGAAACACTTACTTTCCTTTTAATTGTGTATATGCACCTGAAGCTGGCATATGGCATCTTGTAGCTCATTCTTTTCCTGTGTCACCTGGTCCAGAGAGGCCAGGAGAAACTAGCCATCATCGTTATATTTGTAAGTTTTACAGAAATGGTCAAAAGCATCAAGCAGACAGTTACTAAAGCCGTTGCCTCCCATAGGTGGTGAAAGAGGAGTCTCAACTTCATTTATCTTGTATATTTTTTAACAGTTCATTTTATGGATTATCATCTCTCTCTAGACTATCAGGAGAGTCTTTAGCAACTTCAGGTGTAGTCAAATTAGAGAGCCAACTCCAAGAGACACCAAGCTCATCAAGGAAATTCATCCTTACAATTCTCTTTCTGTAGAACCACTCTCAGTACCAATACCTGCATTGGTTAGGGTTCCTTAAAGGAACAGATCAAATATATATATAATAAAACAATCCTCTCAAATGTTGTTTATATATATACATATACAGATGTTCATATATTATAAAAGAGTATTTATTGATTGGTTTACATGGTAGGAATGGGGTTGTGGTGATATATTGTGTACCCTAATAAAGCTTGCCTGAGGATCAAAAGACAGAGCCAGACACTAGATTAGACATACAGGCCAGACATTGGTGGCTCACAACCTTAATCCTATCACTCAGGAGGTAGAGATCTGTCTGGATCTCTGTGAATTCAAAGCCACACTGGAAACAGAGCCCGGCGGTGGTGGCACACACCTTTAATCCCAGTACTAGGAAGCACACACACCTTTAATCCCAGGAAGTAACGACAGGGTGGAGGTATGTAAGGTATGTAAGATATGAGGAAACAGGAACTAAAGCAGTTCAGCTGAGACCCTTTCAGGTGAGGACTCAGAGGCTTTCAGTCTGAGAATTCGTGGAAACAGGATCAGCTGAAGAGTTGGCAAAGTGAGGTTGGCTGTGGCTTGCTCTGCTTCTCTGATCTTTCAGCTTTCACGCCAATATCTGGCTCCGGTTTTTTTATTAAAAGACCAGCTAAGATTTGAACAACATGGGGTAGTCTAAAACTCATTATTAGCATGCCAGAGAAAGAGTGCTTAGTAGCTGCTTAGGCTGAGAAACTGGATGCCTGAGCAATTGTAGTCAAACATGAAAATCTAGACATTCTCTGGAAATTTTTGGTCTTGTGTCCACATTAAAGGTTGAAGAAGGTGGAGTTTGAAGTCACAGAGGGTAGCAGCCATGACAGATTCACTCAAGAGGGGAAAGTGTCACAGCTTCTCTTCCCCTCCAACCATCCCAATCCCGTTTGTGTCAGTCATGCCACCTGGTAACCCCATGACAGACACAAGCAGAGGTATTCTAGATACGTGTAAATTTAGTCCAGTTGAAAACCACCACCAATGACTCATTTCAGTCTGTCATGGTGTTTCCAGATGTGATTTGATATGAAGACTGTGACCTAAACAATAGGCTAAATCCCTTGATGGATTCATAGTATGATGGCATTATTGGAAGGTGGCGGTCAGTAGCAGATGGAGCCTCATTTGCATGGCCCCGGAGGTGCATCTTGCCCTAGCCCTTTTCTGTATACTCCCTTTCTCTTCTTATCCATGAAATGAAGAGCCACTCTACCACATGATCCCTCTACTATGAGTTCTGCCCAAACATATGGGGGCCGAGCAATCATGAGCTGAGCCCTCTGAAGCTGTGAGCCCAAATAGCTCCTTCCTCTTCCTTAAAGTTATTTTAGTCAAGTAGCTGGTCACAGAGATGAGACATCTAACTAATACACATTGTAAGGCACACTTTCTGGTTCCCCGGAGCCATGTTGTTGTTTGGAGATCTCTTTCGCATTTGGTACTCTTAGGGGGTTTGATAGTCGGGGGGACACTGGAGGGTGGGTAACTTGAACAATACTTTACCATTGTCATCCATTGCTCCAGAGAGTCCTCTGAAGTTTTCTATGTTCTGTTATCCATTGTCTTTTTTTCATCTTGGTCACAAGCATTGGCCATGCCTTGGGGCCCTAATGCTTTCTAGATTTCTATGACTTTCTGAATTATAAATGGATATATTAATGGTGCTGAATTATGAGTCCTCAGTTCAATGAAATAATTTTATTTTCATTGCTATCTTTATCATATATTATGCATTCAGATAAAAGATATAAATCTATTTGGAAATGTCATCAGTATTTGAAATATAATTATATTGTACCTCTATTGTTTTTGACAGATTTATACCTTATGATGTGCCTTCCCTGCCATTTGAAGATTCTTTAGTGACACTCAGAGCAATCATACTTATCTCCAAGTAGGTTATATAATTAAATATAATATTCTTTAATAACATTTGAGAGGATTGTTTTATTCTAAATGTTATATACAGAGAATTATTACAGAATCTTTCCGCTAGTTACATGATTAAATTTTATATGTTCACTAGACTTGTTGCATTCTTTAAAATATTGTTTTAAATTTGAAGTCTCATTTTCTGTGTATAAACCCTATTTTTCTACTTCCACCTTTTTAAAAATTCCATTTTTATCCTAGGCTAACACCTATTACTTTCTTTATCTTGCATTAATGCTCCCATTTATGTTTCATGAAGATTTTCACTTGGATGTCTTTGCTCAAAGGATGGCTGCTGAACCTGTACCCAGACCATATTTGACTCAGGTTCACTGGAAAATGTCTTTCAAAAATTAAGTTCTGCCAGGCGGTGGTGGTGCACACCTTTAATCCCAGTACTCAGGAGGCAGAGGCAGGTGGATCTTTGTGAGTTCAAGGCCAGTCTGGTCTACAGAGCAAGATCCGGGAAAGACACAAAGCAACACAGAGAAACCATGTCTTGGAAAAAAAAAATCAGTCCAATGCCCTTCTCTGGCCTCTGAGAGCACCACACACATGGTGCATAGACATACATGCAGCCAAAACACCCATAAGATAAAAGCTAAGTTAATTTTTTAGAGATTAGAAAAGAAATCCTTAAAATATACATGTATAGTGTGTTCTACTAATTAAAGCTATTTTGAAAATGAATCAATTTTCAAAACTCAGAAAGAGAGAAAAATAATATTTTGACAAATAAATTAGATGTTGTCATGCATAATGATTTAAGGTAGCATTTGGTCAATCTAACCCACTTGATATTTCTCAGTCTTTATCATTTTATTAATTGTGCAAACATCATGAGCACACTGAGAGAATAGGATGATTTAATTAATGGATATTGGTATCACATCACAAATAAGGAAAATATCCAACCATGAAGACTGTTCCAGAATTTTAAAGAAATGTTTTCCCCAGCTGCAGTGCCCACTAAGAATCAAATTATTCAGTTATATTATCTTATAATAAATACACAGATCTTAGTCATTCTTGAAATGTTCAGCCTGCCTGAATAAACCTGTCACTTTGGATAATATGATTAATATTTCAACATCATCAATCATCTCTAGTTAGTAGTGCTTTGCTTTATAAAAGCTCTCAAGTCAATGATGTCATAGGACAGACTTTTTTCTAAATACATCCCAAGTGAATTTAAAGAATAATCATAAGTACTTAAGATAAACTTGAAACAAAATGAGTAGATAGCATTTCTACAGGGAACAGTGAGAAATACGAATTACTTCCCCTAAATGGACATATACTTATGTGCAATATGCAGAGAATTCCCCACATGAAAGCCAAATATCTGATGCTAAATCACATTTAAAATATCATTTCATCTCTGATATTCTTCTCTTATAATCTTGTTAAAATGCTATCACTTGCAAAATTCTGATAGTACATTAAAGAATGTGATATTGTAATGGCATTTCTGTCCACACAGTCTCTGTGATGAAGGGTAGATTATTCTAAATATAATGGTCACGTAGAAACAGATTCATTCTTCATCTTCCTGTGACTCACTCCCACGTCATAGCAGTCACTGTGCTTTTTATTTTTTCCCTCTCATTTGAGATGACTGTCAATAGCTCCAGGGGCAGAGAGCAAAGAAACCAACATTGTCTACAAAGGTCAGTGTTAGTCATAGATTAAGGAGATGGACATCGGGGCTTTAGAGACATAACTTAAGAGGTATCAAGACAGGTTTCTATTCCCCAAATATCTTCTCATTAGTCCAAAATTTATCCCACAAGCTGTATTATCTTATTTCCCTTAGTATTGGGGGCAAATAGATAAGTTTTCAAAAGGCAAGATACTTCATCTTACAGCAGTACTTAATACCATGCGATTCCAGGGGGATCTTGCATTGGAAAGTCAGTGATGAGTGTGAGCTACGAACAAAGGTCTGAGTCGCTGTGCAGATGAAGTTGGTGGGAAGATTTTGCACATCCAGGCCTCGTGCACATCAGATAGATTTGATTCTATGTAACTTAGTCTCTATGGATCCTCAGATAAACATCTGTACAATAAGAGAACCTAACTCAACTAAACTTTTGGTTAGGTTGAGGGGGGAGAGGCAAAGGGATTAAATGGGTTCAGTGAGTTTGCCCCCCTGTAAAGTGTTTAACTAAGAGCAGAAAGGTAGGGGCCATTCCATTGTCAGTCATCAGAACCAGCTCAACTTCTGAGAGCAAAGCAGAAAATCTTCATGACAGACACTTCGTGTGCACATAGCTGTGTGTCTATCAAATGGATGAAGAGAAATTAATGAGGCTTAATATTGCATCCTGCCCTGAGACTCTCTGGTCCTGTGAAAGTTAGTCACCCAATAACACTGGTCCTTTACAGTGCCATCCTGAAGCTATTCTAGGGAGGAAGGGAATATCATTTTGCTTCTCTGGGAAAAGATACGAGATGTTTTACCCTCAAGGGTAATTCAATTCAATTAAAGTTACATCTCTGACACCCAGCATGGTAGCTTATTGGGAAAGGTGTGTGTTCATTAGTGAATCCACAGGAATCAAGCTTTTAATTACATAAATCATAATTTTGGTTAAGGTGTGGGAGGATCGACCCACAAACAATGTATACACAGGATACTGAGAGAAGGCAAAATTAGTCTGCTCTTAATGATGCCTGTGCATGTGAAACTGATGTGACAGAAAGTCTGTCACAAGGAGATTAGGGATGTAATAACATGAGGCAAACCATGATATATTACAGGTCCGTTAGGTGAAGAAGTAGCCTGAAGGAATTGTGGGAAATGTCCAAACAGTGCCGACTGGAAAGCCAACCACGTCCACGAAGGAGACACTGTCCTTCTCATAGCTGAAAATGTAAAGAAGGTGCTAGAAAACATGATGAAAATAATCATGCAGACTCTTCGAAATCACGGCTTCTCTGGAAGGTCTTCCTTCCTGGGAATAGTGTACCCAGTCACAAAAAGAATAGTTCAGTAGGAAGATTAGTTAAGTAAAATGAGAATATTAACACACAACTCAAGAAATTCGACATTAATGGGAGGAGCCAATCAAACCAGAGTTTGTCTTTCATTGGTCCCTGTGTCCCCTAACTCAATACACACTTCCATTAGTACACAGCACACAGAAATTACCTCACTGCTGGATGCTTAACAAGTATGCAGTCCAAATACAAGAGTCTCTCTCTCCATCCTTCCGCTCAAATTCCAAACCCAAGAAATTACTAATCACTGCTCTACTGAATCACCAGCAAAAACAACACGAGAAAAATACTGAATTTGGAGAACTGAAGTTTATGTAGAACTTTTTAATTATCTTTAAATGAGATTATAGTATCCATTTGATACATAACAGTTTGTGATCTTCTCAGCTACAAATGAATTTATTCATATTACCCAGGAAATTATGGTGAACCCTGAAATCCGGGATTTCCTTGAGTATGGGTTCACTGAGCATCCAATTTCAGATTCCAACATTTCAGATTCCTGACTGTCCTCACCACATAGAGGGGCATGAATCCTACTTCAGCTTCTCTTATCTCAGTGATGTGCTCATCCAAAACAAAACAGGACATGATGTGCTCATCCTTAAAAACAGGACAGCTGTTATACAGCTCTTTTCCCCAAATCAAAACACTCCCTCCTGAAGCAAGGGGAGAGGCTCATCAAAGTAAACTTAGATGGCTCAACCAGGCAGTGGTGGAGCATGCCTTAAATCCCAGCACTCAGAAGGCAGAGGCAGGCAGATCTCTGTGAGTTCAGGGGCGGCTTAATCTACAGAGTGAGTTACAGGACAGCCAGGGCTACACAGAGAAACCCTGTCTTGAAAAACAAACAAACAAACAACAACAAAAATCAAACCACCCAACTTAGAAAGCTCAAGAAGTAAACGAAATTTACAAGTCTCAGGAAACTCCCCAAACAAGATTCCCAAGCCTCTTCTCTAAGGTGACAGATACAAAGAGGAGCAATTGCTAGGGAAGAAGAGACCCTAACTAGTCAAGCTTCCTGCCAGTCATGCAAGGAGCTCCAAGGAAGCAGCTTCTGTGAGGTGTCACCCAGGCGATGCAGCTACCTTTGAGTCATCCATACCTGCCACAATTTACTTGACACAAGTTTACATTTCCAAGCAGCTTTAGGAACCATTAAGTCCAGGCAAGACAGAATGCAGCCTCCACACAGCCGACATCTCTGAGCATCAGTAAGAAAGAAATGTGATTTGGCTATTTTCACAAATGTGTATGCGTACACACACACACACACACACACACCTTTTCTCTGCAGGACAAAACCCACTCTGTACTGAGGTAAGTACAAAACACCAAGTTAAATAAAGCACGGTATTTTTTTTTTTTTTGAAGCCACTGCAGCAACAGGCCGTGCTGTTCAGTTTTCTTGCTCCTCCTTTTGCCAAAAGGAGAAAACTGCTTGAGTGTACAGGGAGAGCGAGCTCGGGCTGTTGCTCACGCAGCTGCAGTTTGAAGGAAGAAGAAAGTACCACAGATGCCAAATCTCCAACTCTGTGTGAATTCATAGGGATTTGAAAGTAATAAAACGCTACCACCTTGGTTTCTAACTACATTAAAGATCATTTAACAGATAAATGAAAAGTCAGGCATCGTGGCACATGCCTGTAATCCCAGCACATGAGTGGTAAAAGCAGGAGGCTTAAATTTTCAATGTTACCATCTGCCACATAAAGCATACAAGGGTAGCCAGTTTGGGTTACAAAAGAACCTGTCCCATCAGGGCATGATGGCACATTCCTTTAATCATGGCGCTCCAGAGGCAGGGGCAGGCAGATTTCTATGAGTTTGAAGTCAGCCTGTTCTATGTAGGTAGTTTCAGTCCAGCTAGTGCTACATAGTGAGACTTTGTCTCAGAGAGAGAGAGAGAGAGAGAGAGAGAGAGAGAGAGAGAGAGAGACAGAGAGAGACAGAGAGAGACAGAGAGACAGAGAGACAGAGAAGCGACAGAAAGAGACAGAAAGAGACAGAGACAGAGAGAATTAAAATAGCTTGTTTTTCTGAGTTAATTTCAAGTCATAGTGGTACAAAACACTATCCACATGCAGTAATCTAGTTTGTGTTTTCAAATGGAAGAATTCAATTTTGCAGACAAGCAAAAATGTGTAGCAGGAATCTTAAAAGTTCTTATTAATAAAATCAAACCCAGAGCCAAGTATTGGGGGTGAACACTGGAAGATCAGAGAGACAGAACAAGCCACAGCTAACCTCACCTGGCCAACTTCTCAGCTGGTCTTGTTTTCTCAGACTGGAAGCTTCTGTGTCCTCATCCCAATGGCTTTCAGCTGAACTGCTGCTCAAAAGCCTGAAGCTTAACCAGCTAAAAGCTTCTAGTTTCTGGTCCTCATGCCTTATATACCTTTCTGCTTTCTACCACCACTCCCTGGGATTAAAGGCTCGCTTTCTGGGATTAAAGGCGTGAGTCACCATGCTTGGCTGTATCCTTGAACACATGGATTTCTGCCTCTGGAATGCTAGGATTAAAGGCATGTGCTACCACTGCCTATCCTAAGTATCTAGTGGCTTTTCTGTTCTCTGACCCCAGATAAGTTTATTAGGGTACACAATATTTTAGGGAACACAATACCACTACAAAAATGTGCAGATAAGTTAATGAAAGAAAATCTTTAAACTCTTGAAAGAAATTGCTTTGCTGCTCCTATTGTTCTTAACCTAATAATACCTAGTAATAATTTTAGTATTGCTGGTCTATGCACATGTGGCTGAGACAATTCAGTGTTAGCCTTCTGTGTCATAAGTTTTCAAGATAATGAACAAAGTGGAGATGGAGCTCGGTGGTACAGTGCTTGTTCAGTGTGTGCGAAGACTGGATCAACCCCCAGTACTGTGAAAACAACCAGTCTAAAAAAAGAGTACTTATAAAGATCTACATGCATTCACAGACAGACAGACACACACATACACTCACACTCATACTCCTACATAGTCACACAGCTCACACACACACATATTCTCACATACATACATAACTCACACACAGGTACACACTAATACACATACACACTCATATGTACTCACACATATACTCAGACATTCACATACACACATACACACACTCACTCATACACACATTTGCAGATTATATGTGAACACTACAAACTTTTGAAAAGGCATCATAAAACACAAATATTATAAAAACTATGTGCACTTTAGTGGCATGTAAAATACCATTAAAATGATGCCTGTAAATGAACGCATGTATAGTATACATTTAATAAGTGGATATTTGTATAAAATAGATGTGCAATGTATATACATATACAAAATACTTTAGGCAGTAAAGCTTTCCCTATGTATCTCCATGGGACTGAACCATATATGAAAACATCACTTCAAGTTTCTTTGACTTTCCATAAACAGAGAAGTTTTATAACCCAAGCCGAGACATCTGTCCTGCAGAATGACAGTTCCACGGATTTCTGCCTGGCTCCTTGCCTCCAGCTTGGATTTAAGAAACACATCTTGATGATTCATGCATAGAGCAGAATGTAGCCTTGACAGATGCCTATAAATAATGGCATGACAGACCTTTCACACAAGCAAGCCTCATGAGAAATCTCCCTGCAAAACTAGAGAAACTTGGTCTACACTGGCATGAATGTAAGTCTCTAACAAGAAGAAATAGATACATTTGCAGTTTTTACTTTTTAATACAACCACGGGGAGCTCCACTCTCCCCTGCAGCTCCCTTTTTGACATTTAATGGTGCCCAGGATCAGTTTTCTCCCAACACAGTGCTTTTTTTGAAACATGCAAAGATGGCCGTTTCTTAGTTAAAGGGGATCAGCCCTTGTACAACTGTGTTCTGAGGTTTGGCCCTGTTGGCTAAGTGGGGCTGCTCATGCCTTCATCAGCTCACCCAGGGATGGTATTAAAATGTCCCTTTCCCATTCTTTAGGTCTGGAATGAGACTGTATGCCTCACAAGTTCCCAGAGGATGCTGATCTTCTTGGCCGACAGATGTACCACGCACTGTGTACCAAAGCACTAGGTTTCTGTAGCCAGTGACCAGCTTCCATTCTCTAACTCACAGGCATTCAACAAGCACAAATGGAACCTGGGCTGGGAGCTGAAAGCCATTCTATCCTTCCCAAATGTGAATTTAATTTTTCCCCTCCTCCTCCTCCTCTTCCTTCTTCATGAGTTGTCTCTCTGGATATAGGCAAGGCGAGCTTTAAACTTGCTCTGTATCCCAGGCTGACCTCAGACTTATAACCTTACTGCCTCAGCTTCCTGGGTACCAAGATTACAGATGTATACCACCATGTCCAGCTTCTAAGCAGTTTTTAACATGTTCATTTTTCCTTATATTTCACTGCTCTGATGCCATTTGGTTGCGGACGATAGTTGGGGAATACTTTTGTGAAAATCTGAGTTAGAAATAGTCATTAGACGTGAGCATTCTAATGCCTGAAGTTAAATTTTTCCTCTGTACCATGTAAACACCGGAGGAAACAAACCTCAAAAAGCGTGACTACAAGGAATATCCCACCTCCTTCCTCCTAGACAGTATGAAGACTCAGCCAGGCAGGTCAGTTCTAAGCCTCCATCAGATGTTCGTTTTCATCGAGCTTCTGAGTCCTTCTTAATGGTAACAGAACCTCGTGGAAAGAAAACGATGGGGTTTAGGGTGAAATGGATTTGGGTTAAGGTGCAATAAACTCCACTTATTTGTGTGACCTGGGAGGGCTGTGCCAACTTCCTTTCCGTGTTTTTACGTGTAAATGTAAATGCATGTGCTAGCTCTCTGTCACTATGAAAAACACCTGAGAAAATAAACTTAAAAGAAGACATGCTTAATTGGGTTCATTGTTACAGAGGTTTCATTCCAAGTTCACTCAACCCTGTTGCTCTGGGCACAGTACAGAACATCCATAGCACATGCCACACGTCCCAATATCCCCTTCAAAGACATGACTCCAATGACCTACCTGCCTCCCTTTAAGCCCTTCCTATCAAACATCCCACCTTCTCCCGATGGTGTTGTGGGCTGGCGACAAAGCTAACCTGTGTGGTCATGGGAGACATTGATACCCAAACTATAGCAATGACCTGGTAATCTTCTGTTTATTTAACAGTTAATTTTTGAGAACCTACAATGTGCTGGGCATTGTTCTAAAAGGAGATAAGTCAACGAACAAGGGAGATAGTTTACCTTCTGGGTAGAAGGTAAAGTGGGTGGAAAGAACACATACAAGTAGACCCTCTTACACATGCCTGACCCCCAGAACAAGTCGCCTTATTTAGTGCCTTTTTACTCTTCGATGTTTTCCAGGTAGCCCCTAGGGAATACAGAACCTTCATTTCCATAACTCCACTGGGACTCTCCCTTGCCTAGAGAGTCCTACACACCATGCATGGCGTCAAGAGCTTGACACATGGTCTGAACTTATGTAATACTCACAGCCACCCCAAAAGGCAGGTTGCTCTTTTGTTTTACAAGGATGAAAACACTGCTCCTCAGAGAGAGAAAACTCAGAGAAATCCTCAAAGTCTCAGAAAGGATGAACAGCAGAGCAGCAGCGTTCTAACTCAGAGCTTGGCTCTGGGCACCCTCAACAATTCCTCAGAGCAATGACATCCCCACCATTTGAAGAAATCCAAGAAGTTTCATCTGAAACACTGAAGCAGACAGCTGGAGCTGGGAATTAGGTGGGATGGTTCTGCCCTCTGGTGGAAACCCGAAGAGGGACAGGATGGGAAAGAGACCATGAGGTACAGCAGGACTGGAAAAAGGTAAGTGCGTCCACCTTCTCCACTCTTCCAAAGTGTGGATACTTAATAAAAGGACAGGAAAATCTAGGTGCAACATCTAAGGATATAAAGGGTGTTTCCAAGTACGATCCCTCGATCCCTCACGTTCTTGCTACATAGGCAAAGCCTCCAGAGCCCCAAAGGGGAAGGACACGAGGAAACATGGAACATTTCACATTTTACTAGAAATATTGTAAGTAAAACAGTTTTTGTTGGCCGGGCAGCAGTGGCGCATGCCTTTAATCCCAGCAATCGGGAGGCAGAGCCAGGTGGATCACATCTTACTATTAACTTCCCAGGAAGAGCCTGTGTGGACATGATGCCAGCTCTTCACCCACCTGGCTATGTTAGTTTAACAGTGGGCCACACTGACCATAGCATAGCTTTCACATGAAGTTCCCAACCCAGATACATCTCCTGTGCTCCAGCGAATGAAGAGGGGTGGGAAGGGCCATATGGTCCTCTGGCCTCTGCCCTTCAACCTCAGCACTGCCAATACCCACGTTCCATGTGGGCCAGCACACTCCCAGAAAGACTGTTACTATCCCTTGGAGTGGTAAGAAACTGTCACCCTCAACTTCTCTCTTAGGGTAAAAATTCCCCTCTTTTCCCAACTGCATCTCTCCAGAATACAGGGATGGCATAGATATTGCTTTGTGCCTCTGTGGCCTGAGAATCTGTTTCTGGAGAGAAAGGACATGCTCCCCTCCATCTTGGGTCTAGAACATCAGTTCTTCCATGGTCTGGTTCCACAGTGCTGACTCCCTTGACCTCCTACAATCTCGTCCACTCACTCAGAGCACTTCTAACCCACCCATTAAAGTAAGGAAGTTGGTCGTTAATAAGACTAAACCATTTCTACTTAGACAGTCTTAGCCAGTGTGGAAGTACACCCAAGCTATCGATCATGAACTGTTAGGAGGTCTTAAAGCTGCGTTCCCTGATGGAACTCAGACATAGGCTCTGCATTTGACATCACCGAGCTAGCTCACACTAGTATACAGAAGGTGAACAACTTTCAATGTCTACATCAGCACTTTAAAGATATTTCAAGGTTCATTAGCTCCATACTGTAACATAATTTTTACCTGGCAGGAAGTCTGCTTTCTCTTATCACCCCACCGAGGACAAAAAGCTTTTTAGTTTTCAGAAGCACAGTAATACAGATGATAGAAAATTTAACACAAGTTTATTTTGCCTACAAAAATCGTGTTTAAGGTTAAATAGTGAGAGAGTGAGAAGCAAAAGCCACAACTATCTGAGGATGAGGTATCAGGTGCCGTCACTGTTGCACAGGAGCTTGGAAAAAACAAGTTCACTGTAGGGCTGGAGAGATGGATGGGCGGTTAAAAGGGCCTGCTGCTCTTGCCTAGGACCAGAGTTCAGGTCCAACACCCACACCAGGTGGCTCACAGCTGCCTGTAACCCCAGGTCCAGGGAATCCAATGCTCTCTCTCTTCTGGTCACTCTTTTCCTCATACACATACATGTACACATGTAAATCAAGATTAATTGCTTAGGTGTACCTAACATCTGAGTACATCTCCTATTCTGTTATGGATAAAGTTCCCTTTTACATATTAGCAACTCAGAATTACATCAACAAAACACAGGGAATATTTAACCTAAAGTGATTGAAAAAATCCTTTCATTCATTTTTCTAGCAAATGAACTCTTACCTACATATCTATTAAATAAAATGATTTCATTTAATAAAAAAAAAAAAAACCTTAAGCACTGAGTGTTAGGGTCCTCTATCTTGACACATCAGTTATGGTGCCAGAAAAGACTTCTCTGTAACTTGGGTGAACTTCATAGTGCTTTAATTACCCACTAAATCCAATAATATATGGTTATTTCAATCAGGAGTCAATATGAAAATTGTCTAGCTGATTTTGTTTTGCTTTGTATGGAGTCTCCGATATGTGTTTCACATGTCCTGTAACTACTTACTACTTCCACACAGGTTAGCACAGAGCTACACTTTGTAAGGAACAATTCTTTCAAATATTGAACAGAAGACGTACCCTTCGTATCTAAGACCAAACGTTAAACTGTTTAAAGTATATAAATATCCTAACATAGATATGTAGTTCACTTTCTAATCTGATAACATAAATTGAATAGAAACACAGTAATATTCTTCCATCCTTTTTCCCATTACATTCACAGGAGTGAGCACTCAAAAGGACAGTGTCAAAAGAGCGCCATCTCGTGGCAATGTGTTCAAACTGTTGAAGTAGAATTTGAAGCAAAGGGAACAATGTCATATAGTCAGGGTAGGACTCTAAGCAGAGAAACTGTTGAAACTCTCTCATACGGTCAGAGTTTACAGCAGCCCTCGAACTGTGGGAAAAGGCATGAAACTGTTGAAACTCTCTCATACAGTCAGAGTTTACAGCAGCCCTCGAACTGTGGGAAAAGGCATGGCAGGCTTCCTAGGCAGAGTCCTGGAACACTCATCTCCTGGTACCCAACAGCATTCCCAAAAACATGGTTAAGTTGGCCTCAGGGCTAACCTGTGAAGATAGCATTTGATTATATGAAATGGTCAGCACCGAGGTAGAGAACACCACAAAAGAGCAACACATATGGACACACTGGGGTTTTATAGAAACATTAATCTTTCATTCCCAGCATCTGAGACATGAGTTAACACAGGACTGCTAAATCTGAACTGGCTTCATGAGGAGAAAGGCCTCAGCAAACCTGTATCTGCCGACTAAAAGTTATCCCAAGCAACACAAAATACGCATTCACCTCATACTCTATCTAGCAGGATGGGGAGGGACAGGCACTGGAGAACACAGGCTGCTCCCTGCCTTGATCAGAGGGCCTGTGTAAGGTAGTCACTGCCAAGCTCAACCCCTAGCTTGGAACTTGCTTGGCCAAGGTCAGTCGCTTCTGAATGTAATGTGTGTTCTTACTCCAACATGCACCAATTAGGATATCTTGTGATCTAGATTTTATCTAGGTTCAATTCAAAGAGCAAGGGCAACTGGGTGTTACAGGAAGCTTCAGTGAGCTTTAAGCTAGCATTCCGACTTCCTCCAAACAGGCAAATATATACACAGTGTGGACCACATCACTGCGACCAGGAAAGCACCATCGTCTAAGTTATCCATCTTCTTAGTACAGCAAAGTGAGTCAAGACCAAGCTATGTTGCAAAAATCATTAAAGGGACATTTACCGATTCCAAAGTATGAAAAGGACTATTCTGACCACTCCATGCTAATCAATTCCGTAATCATTGTTTCTGAAAAAGTCCTTGAAAAACTAATAAACTTATTCAAAGAGAAATGAATAGAAATGGAGACCTGAAGAGCCTGGTAGCTATTTAAAAGCACACAGGTAAACACTTTCCCATAATGGAAATCCAGATCCAGGTAGCTTTCTTGATTTCTAGATAACCACAAAGGAAGAGAGCATTCTAATTCTACATAAACATGCAGGAAACTGAAAAGGGGGGAGTATGTCCCAAACACCCTAAGAAGCTACAAGCCAACATCTCTTATGCACACAAATGCAGCACTTCTCAACACACCCACATACACACACACACACACACACACACACACACACACACACACACACGCACATACACTCACATAATCCAATAATATAAATAATAAATATCACAGACAAGTGGCCTTAATCCTAGGGATGGAAGATTGTTTTAATACTAGAAACTCAAGGTAATTTATGGTAGCCACATACCTCCATGCCCAACATGACCACGTTAGCAAGTGAAAAATACTGACAAAGGCCGACAGAGGAACCTCAAGTAAACAGAGGCAACTCATGAAAAAAAAAATGACAGCTAACGTTGTTCTTAGTGTTTTCCTTAATATCTGGGACATGACAAAAACACCACCAGCTTTTCTGTTGAACTGCAGGTTTTAGACTATAAAACATGCCACACCAAAAAAAAAAGAAAAAAAAAGAAAAAATCAAGAAACTAAAGTCACATAGATGGACTAAGAGAGATAAAATTATATTTATTTGTTTGATACAAATCCACTAACATTCAACTATAATTAACTATATTTAGTAAGGTCGCCAGATAAATAAATACATTGCATTTCAATATAGCAACAGACCATAGAAAACTGAAAATAAGATGTAGTCACAATATTACAACATATGGGGCTTAGGGATAAGCTTAAGGATAAGGACATTATGTATGTACTGGACGTATATAATGAAGACAAAGCGTTGCTAAGAGACATGTTGAGTGATGTGTATCAGACAAACCACTATGTTTGGAGCTAGGAAACAGGGCTGTTGAGATGTGAGTAGTCGGCATACCGATATGGTCCCCACAATCCCAATCAAAATCAATGTCCTATTTATTAAAACTGATAAACTGATAAGATTTATGTAGAACCACAATAGGTGACATAACTTGGAAAATGTCCGAGAAAGATTAAAAAGCTGCCATTGTCAGGTTATAAAACTTACCAGGGTGCTGTGGAATCCAAGAGGCATTTCAGTAGGCAAAGGACATGTGTCGACAAAGAGTGCTGGGACAAATGGGTGCCCATTTCAAGACGCTCCTCCCACCATTCTAAAAACTACAGACTAACCATAGACGCTAAACAAAATATTATACAGTGTACAAACGGGCCAGCACAATGGCTCAGCACGTGAAGGTGCTTGCTGCCAAGCCTAATGACCTGAGTTCAACCCCTCAGTCCCACATGATACAAGGAGAGAACCAGCTTCCACAAGTAGTCTTCAAACCTGCATCTGCATGCTCTGTAGTATGCTTCCACCCACCCAAACAAGCAAATATAATACTGTTTGAAATGTAAAACTTCTAAAAGTGAGTGTAGGAGAAAACTGTGTACGTAGACTAGATACATTTCTTAGATACAGCATGGAAAACATGCTCTATAGAAGGAAAGCCATTTGGAACAATAAAAAAAATTTAAAACCTCTAAGGTGATAACTAATCAAAAGACAAGGTGGATAAAGCACTCGATCAATAACATATACTCCCCAAACGTCAGTAAGAAAGCAGTACAACTGGGTTGGGGATTTAGCTCAGTGGTAGAGCATTTGCCTAGCAAGCGCAAGACCCTGGGTTCAGTCCTCAGCTCCAGGAAGATTTTTTTTTTTTTTTTAAAAAGAAAGCAATACAAGAAACATAAGTCATTTAAGCTCACACTTCACCAAGGAATATGAAGCCAAATACCATGAAAAGATGCTAAACATCCGTCATAGGATATAAATGAAAGCGATAGGAACAAACGCAGCCCAGCCAGGACAGCGGCCAAAGCTACAGACTGGAGTAAGTGTTGCCAAGAGTGCCACATAAATGGAACCCTCACACGTTTCCTGAGAAAAGGGTGCCGGTTTGGAAAATATCTTGGTATGGCCTCGAAAAGCAACTGTCTAAGCTATTTTCCAATCTGTGATAAAACACCACAACCAAAAGCAATTTGAGGAGGAAAGGGTTTCAGCTTACCGTTTACAGCTGTATCATGAAGGGAAGTCAGGGCAGGGACTCAAGGCAGGAGCTGGATGCGGGAACTGAAGCAGAGGCCACAAAGACTTAGTTTGCTCTGTGGCTTGCTCAGCGTGCTGTTTTTTACACCCCACGGACCCACGTACAGGGGTGCCACCGCCGACAGTGGGCTGGGCCTCCCCCCATCAATCGTTCATCAAGAAAGTGCTCCACAGATGTGTCTGCAGGCCGACCTTACACAGGCATTTTCTCAATGGAGGGCTTTCCTCTTCCCAGATGATCCTACCCTGTGTCCAGTTAAAAACAAAACCAACCAACCAGACAACAACAACAAAAAAACTAGCCAGTGTGGAAACATAGACAAACTGACATTTTCTTCAAAAACTAAATTAGAAGCTTCCTTCAGTTGACTGGGGGAAAATGTTTTAGTAACAAAGGGGAGACACTATCCCAAGGAAAGAAGTGGATTAGAGACCAAGGAAGGGGTGGCGGGACAGCTAAGTTTGGAGCAGTCCTTCTCAACCTTCCTGACTCTGCAACCCTTAAATACAGTTCCTCTTGTTGTGGTGACCTTCAACCATACAATTATTTTCACTGCTACTCCAGACCTGGAATTTTGCTAGTTAAAATGTTTGATATGTGACCCCTGCGAAACGGGTCTTGATCCACAGGTTGAGAACTGCTGGCTTAGATACAGCAAATGCCCTGTAAGATTGGGTTACAGGCAAGCCTGCAGGGCATTTTACGTGATTGACAGGGAAGGGCCCAGCCTATTGTGGATGGTACCATCCCCAGGCTGCTCTCATGAGAAAGCAGGCTGAGCAATCCAGAGGGCAGCACTCCTCTGTGGCCTCTGCGTCAGCTCCTGCCTCCAGGTTCCTGCCCTACCTGCTTTGCTGAACTGATTTGAAATGTGAATGAAATAAACTATTTTCCCTCCAAGTTGTTTTTTGGTTCAGTGTTTCAATAGCAGTTAACCCTGAAACACTCCCAACAGGCGAGGCAGATGAGTACCAGGAACTACAGAATACAGGAATAATCAGATAGCATTAAGTGATGGGGGAAACAATGTGACACCCAAAGCCTGTGTGATACAACTAAGAAACCAAATCTGATAGCCAGTGATGTTGAAGGAACTGAGGCATGGAGTAATGATATAGAAAACCTGCTTAATGCAACTCTGAAAATTCCTCAAATCTAAGGGAAAAAAATGGATTACCAGCTTCAGGAGGCATTTGGAAATGAAAATTACCCAAATACAAAACCAAAAAGCCCTATGTTCAACTGTGCTTAAAATGCCAATAGTATAGAATACTGAGAGCTTCAGGTGTCAAGTTCTTTTCATAGGTAAACCCCATCAGAACAACTGATCTGAGTTCAAGGCCCAGCCTGGTCTACAAAGCAAGTTCCAGGACAGCAAGGGCTACAGAGAAATCCTGTGTGTGTGTGGGGGGGTGGGGGGGGGGGGGGGGAACGGACGGACAGGGATGACAACTAAACCAAACCCAACAACAAAAAACAAAACCCTAACTTGCAAAACCAGGAAAGCACTGAAGGATGGATTTCAAATCCTGAAATGAAGTAACCACTGACTAGGATCACTAGATAATCAAAACTGAAGGAGATTGCTCATGATAAACCTGAGCTAATGTAGGACAAGATCACTAAACTGGTACTGCACGTTTCTTATGGATAAACAAATGAAAACTAGAAAATAAAAACAAACCATTGCCCACTACTCAGTAAACCTGATGGTAAGTCTGCTGAGACAGAAAATGCCCTTTATATACTTAAGTGTTCTAAGGAGTTGCAGCATCTAGAGATGTTTATCTACAGGTCTACACACTTACCAGATAAGCTACTGGGAGGCAACTCAGGGAGGTAGGACAAGCCCTCTAGTGAGACATGATCCACCCAATTCCCTTCACAGCTCAATGTACTTGTTTCCAGTGCCAATGTGGGCATAAAAATGAACATCACATGCTACTAAACTTATAAGAATTTTATTTGTAACAAAACAAAATAAAGTTATATGAATATTCATTTTCTTTGGCACGTAAAAACAGAAATATTTACAAGTATAAAAACATTAAAACAGACCAGAAATAAAGTAAACAAGACTTTACAATGAATACTTTACACACTGAAAAAGGCTCATACTGACAAAGACAAACATTTAAATCGACAGACTCAAGTTGACAAGGACACAATACAAATTTGGTAAAGCATCACAGATGCTAACACTGTGAATCACATCTGTTTTAAAGACTCCATAAAATTACAGCCTTCACTTGCCATAAAATCCAATCAATTTTATTTTACCATCTAACTACAAATAGATACCCAGTTTCTTTTTCTTAATTTAATCTTTCCGTTTGTATGAAAATTTTTAATTTTTTAATATTAAACTGTAATTGTTTTAAGAGGCTATATGCATGTCCTCTCTTCCCAAAGGGGCAAAATGGCACCCTACATTTATTTTCACCTTCTTAAGTTATAATCTAATCCTTAAAAAGTAGCCCTTAGGATCTTCTACAGTTAATCTGCTAAGGGTCACAATCTCTGTAAATTCTTTTTACTTTTTTTAGTTCCAGGCAAAGGGCCCATCACTTTACTGGTGGCTTTTAGGAGCTTGCTATTCGAACAGTCTTTGGTGTTGACATGATAATCACACAGACACTTTGTACAATAGTCAAATCCACAGCTTTCCCGTTTGCAGGTCGCGCGCTCTAAATAGTGGTCATATTTTGCAGGGAAATTACAGCGAACACAGGCTTTGAGGCTCTCGTTGTTTTTTAACGTCTTGGCCACCTAGAAGAAAAAAAAATCCGTTATGTATGTGTATTTTAGCGGACTGAATGAATTCTGGTAACCAAACCAGGAAGGGAAGTCATGCCTCCAGCACAGTTAACGATTTACAGGAGACATTTTAGTGTCTCTCACCCAAGAGTTCAGAGTAATAGGAATCCATGGAAATAGGAAAGATACACCCTTTGTCCAGCTGTTCTCCTTAGGACAGTAGCCAACTACAAAATGTAGTATGGAACAGTCTGGGAAATTCCAAGGTCACTGAGTGGACAAAGGGGACAGAAGAGGTGACCTCTTCAATTGCCTTAATGCTTCTTACTCTAAACCAAAGGAACATTATCGTGTTATTAATTGAGTAGCAAACACTAGATATCAAGTAGGGTACTGAAACCCCACTTCTCACGTTAATTCCCTTGAGCAGTAAGTGCCAGTTCTAATACCCGATTAGACAGTTACCTCAAGGAATTCCCCGTGCCGGCTGTAGGCAGGACCTTTCTTCTGATCACGCTGACTGGGCAAATTGGCTTGAGTTTCTTTTCTGGGAGGAGTCCAAGTCGATGACTTCTGAACAGAAGTTAGTGCAGTTCTGCTCACAACGTACCCTCTGGTTGAAGCATGCAGCGACAACTTACTGTTTTCCTGATTGAAAAAGGTTTAACAGAGGATTTTAAAATTCTTTTCTCTACTCATTACATTTGCAGTTGGTAAAAGGATCAAAAAGGAACGGAATATCCAGGCCTGCGTCAATCCGCAGGTTTAATACAGCCCAACAGAGCTATGCACAGAAACATTCCGAGACAAACTCAATGAAAGTGTCAATCAGAAACTAAGATGAGCCTATAATTTCAAGGTACCTTTAAACTAACCAAGGCCAAAGTCCTGCCCACAGAACAATAGTCATTCTCCCAACTACCAGCAGGTGGCAGTAGTCAGTTAACTGCGCACAGAATTTAAGTACCCCTTGTCTTAAGTCACCCCCGGCTAAGTAGCAGCATTTCTTTGCTAAGCATGTCCAACTCTAAGGCCAAAACTCCCAATCATATACTGATCATTGTCAGAAATACAATTACCAAGTACTTCAGAAAATTAAACACTTTCTCTAGACCAGCAGTTCTCAAT
>CABHPQ010165027.1:0-44210 GCA_902168405.1 Peromyscus aztecus | reverse complement strand
TATCTGTTAGACTCCCATGGAGACACATTTGCCTGACCTTGTGGGATGTCAGGTCTGAAGTTCTGCTGACTCTGACCCTCCCAAGCAGCTACACAGCGTCCTAATATCTATCCCCCAATCTCCAGGTGCAGCCTGTGCTACAACCTGCCAGCCCATGTCAGAACAACATGTGCCACGAGGCTTGAAGAATATGTCATTACAAGGAAGCCGGGAGCTCCAAATTCTTGTCCCAGCTCTGCTGCCCTTTCCCCATCTGTACGTTTTTGGCTACTGAGAACATGCCTCAAGATGGTGGCTTCGAATAGGCTGTTAAGAGAGTGAAAACCAGATGAACAAGAACATGAAACATCAAGCTGGTGGTCACTGTCCTGAGGGGGAAGGAGTCTGCATGCCTCACTGTGTGCTCTCTGCTCTGAGCTTAGCACACAGTAGGTGTTCAATAAACACAGACTGACTGGATACAGCTACACTGCTGTCCTGTCAATGCCCAGGGAAGAGAAAGCTGGATGAAGTCAGATGGACAGAGCAGGGAGTCAGTGTGAGGTGGGAAATTTAGTTGTTTTTTTTTTTTTTCCTTTTCATTTACCTAAGGCTCATGAACAGCATGGCTAAACCAAGTATATTCCTCACAGATCGTCTTCTAGAAAAAGCCAAGAACCCATCCATTCCACCTCCCTGAGCATCTCCTGGGCAACCATGCTCCACTCATGTCTTTTGTTTTTCTTAATGAAAGCAGCAAGAGCCAGGATTCCGTCTAGAGGTGCAGCCTTGGGTATGGATGTCTTCATTCTGGCTGAGCCACTGGTGTGTCTGCCTGTGCTGGCAGCTGCACTCGTGGCCTCATGGGGCACACTAGGCAGGTGAGTTTGGGGGCCTTCAGGTAGCTCACATACTATTGCCCCAGTACCCTCAGCTTTCCCTCTCCAAAAGATACAAGGCCTTGTGCTCTCTTCTACGTGGGCACTCAGCAACTGTTCCATGTTTCTTGATTGAATCTGCCTGTAATATTAGTGTGTATGTATGCACATATGTATGGTTGCATGCATATGCAGTATGTACATATATGTGTGTGTGCATGCACACGTGTAAGCCAGACATAAACCTCAGGTGCTGCTCTTCAGGGGATGTCTACCTTGATTTTTATATTGTATTTGAGTTATTTGGGGGTGGGGCTGTGCCATGGAGTATGTGAAGGTCAGAGCACAACTTTCAGGAGTCTATTTTCCATCATAGGTTCCAGGGATTAAAGTGAGGTCACCTGGCTTGTATGACAAGCATTTTACCTGCTGAGCTATCTTTCCCGTACCATTGGTGTTTTGAAACAGGGCCATTCACTGCTACCTGGAGCTGGCTGATTAGGCTAGGCTGGCTGGCTGATTTTGCCTCCCAAGCCCTGGGATTACAAATTCATGCCACCAGGTCTGACTTTTGTTGTGGGTGCTGGGGTCGAGCTCAAGTCTTCATGGTGGCACAACAAGCATTTTAATGACGTGAGCTATCTCCCCAAGCCCTGCCTGTGACATTTTGAAGTCTCTGCAGTGCTGGCAGCCCCCAAGTTCTCCTGTCCTCACTTACTGAGCCCTGGGTCCATTTGCACGTGTAAGTACACCTCATTGGTGGAGGGAGATTTACATGACCCTACATAAGCCCGAGTTTGTGTTAGATAGGACTGTGGTTCCTGCTGAGAGCCCCCACCCTCAGCAGCAGGGGTGGGGCCGTCTAGGGAGCCCTGGGAGGCTACCAGTCATAGTATATAGGTTTTGACTTTCTCCTGTGAAGATTGAAAGGATTGATGGGCACCACAGAGCACACACTGGGGAGCCCTGGGGAGTCCATGGTAGGAAGGCTGGGTAGGATAGGCTTCTTTATAGCTGCCTAAGCATGCATCTCTGAACTGGGCCCCGGGAGGGCCAACATGCTATAAATAACATTGGCTATACCAGGACCTTGTGGAATAGTGACATGGACTTTTATAACAGGGAAGAGGTCCCGTTGTAGCTGGGTTAGAGCTGAGCTGGGGCCTGGACCTAGGTCTCTGTCTTGGAGCCCAGCATATGCCAAGAATCCTGTCTATAGATCTGGGGACTCCTGAGATATCTTTGTTCTCTTTTAGCACAAGTCCATTCTGACCCTTGGATCTGCTGACTGGGTAGGCTCCACTTCTTTGTCCTACCTTCCATGCGCCACAGGCCTGGGACAGGCTAGCAGTGGCGGCAGCAGGTGTAAACAGGCCCTCGGCCCCGAGTGTAAGGCAGATGCTTCAAGGAGGGCAAGCATTCAAAGTGGGGAATAGGAGCTGCCTCCCACTGCTGTGGAGAGGGAGTCCGGAGAACTTTCACATCCTGTGGGTCCCATGTCTCCTTCCCTTTTAAGTAGTCCAGGCTAAATTGCTTCCTTTTCTAAACTTCTAGAGTTCAGAAATTATAATTGAGGGTAGAAGAGGGCCAAATGGCAGCAGAAGTCTCCAGCTGGGAGGATGTGTGCCTGTGGCTGGCCCTCTCTACCTGTGGGCCTACTTGTGAAGACCCTAGTGGCCAGGGAGGAGGGTAAGATGGAGGAAGCTTGCCACAGCTTTGTGACCCAGAGGGACATCCTTTGGGGGAGCTTGTGGCTTGTGTGGAAGCCCCTCCCACCAGGGTCAGGTATGACATGGTGTCTCTACGTGTGAGGCTATAGGTCATGCAGGGGGAGTCCTTCTCCCCAAAGTCATAGAAACAGATCTGTCTTTCATTGCTACATGGTGATCACCTGTAAAGTGGAGGTGGCCACATCCAGAGGTGGCAGGAATGATTGACAGAAACTCCGTGAAGGGTGATCGGGCCTCAGGCTGAATAACTCACAAAAGATTTTCAGTTTTTTTTTTTTTTTTTTTTTTTTTTAGAAATACTTGCTGAGGATGGGCAAGATGGTTCAGTGGGCACACCATGTGCTGGCCTCTTCTTCACCAAATCAGTTCCTCAGCATTAATTGATTGAATCAGACATTCATGTTCTCAGTCTACCTTGTCCATTGGATTCATAAAGACCTCCTGAGTCTGGGACCCCAGCCCTGCAATGGCTGTGGTTCAATGGACTTTCTCTCTTTTCTTTTTTTAAATAAAACATTTGACAATTCTGAGCAGATGGTGTTCTTTCTCAGTGGGTTTGATCTACAGGGTCCCTGCAAGGGTGGAAGGAGAGAACCAACTCCTTAAACTAATTCTCCGGCCTCCTTAAGTACACTTCTGCACACGTGCCCGCACACATGCATACACACCTCCCTAAACAAACAAACCCATGAAGAAACAAGTGCTGACTGCCAACACAATGCTTTTGCTAGTAGACTGGACAACAGTCAGCATAGATGGATGACCTCAAATAACAGAATGCAAGATGCCTGAGACCAATCTTGTAGCTCAAGATCAATTTACAACATCGTTGCACATTTGTCTCACAGGACTTTGTAAAGGACTTGGTGGCAGGATGGCAGGATGACGTGTGTACCAACAGGTGACAGTATTGTGTTGTTCTGACTTGGGAGGACTCTTGCCATCCCGCTAGCCCTGTGAACTTGAGCAAGCCAGTTAGCTGTTTTGGCGTCAGTGTTCCCAAATACACTCTCTACAGCAGTTCCCTTGTTCCACAATACTTTGCTTCTTACTCATAAAGATGAGCCTCACTGAATTAGACTGGACTGGGAGAGTGGATCTCCAGGGACTAGCATATACCAGAGGCAAACTGGTGAGGTGTTTAGTGTTAGTCTCAAATGGTGGTCCAGGTGGTCCTCTTATGGAATTTCATGCTTGAGAGCAACATTTATAATTGGCAGCTACAATTAGTTGACTCTAAGTAAAGGGGATCATTCTTAATTAAGCAGGTGGGCCTTATCTAATCCGTTGAAAGGCTTTAAATGCAAAAGTGAGTTTCCCCTTAGGAAGAGGAAATTATGCCTCAAGACTATGGCATCAATTTGAGGCTAATATTTTCTGGGTTGATGGACTGCCCCATAGAAGTCAGATATGGCCGTCAATATTAATGTACCAATCAGTTTATCTATCATCTATCTAGTCTCTCTCTGTGACATAGTTTCTGTAGAGTTGACACAAACCTAGATATCCCTGGGAGGAGGGGACATCAGTTGAGGGATACCGCCATTGGATTTGCTTCTAGACATGTCTGTGGTGGGGCATTATTGATGTGGGAGAGCCCCGGCCACTGTGGGCAGTGTCATCCCTAAACAAGTAGGCCTAGGCTGTCTGGGAAGTGTGACTGGACAAGCTAGAGAAAGCAAGCCAGCATGCATGACTCCTCCATGATCTATCTGCCTCCAGGTTCTTGCCTCAAGCTCCTGCCCTGGGCTTCACTCAATGATGGTCTGTAAACTGTAAAAGAAATTATGTCCTTTCTTCTTCAAGTTGTGTTTGCTTATGGTATTTCTCATAGCAACAGGAAAGTAAACTAGGACTCTGTCTGTCTGTCTATCTATCATCTGTCATTCCCCTAACTTCTTTCTCATTTTTTGGGAACCCTGACTTATATAACTTGGCTTAAGAACATCTCCAAAGGAATGTATTTGCTGCTTCAATACTTCCAGGAAATACAACATAGAAACAAATCAGTCTGCTGATGTCGAGAACTGGAGAAGGATCATTTTAGGTATATTTACCAAGGTACTTGAAACATGGACTCTTCATGAAAACTCCTCAGCTCCAATTGTTCAAATCAGCCTCATGTTCTCAATCTGCCTTGTTGGCCAGAGTCCTAAGGGCCTCCCGGATTGCAGGACTCCAGGCCCAGAATGGCTGCAGCTCACTGGAATCTCTCTATTTTTTGAAGCATTTGACTGGTGTCTACTTGACTGTTCTGAGCAGATGATGTTCTTTGTTTATGAGAGAAATTAGGCCAAATCCAACTTTTCCACAGATGGAGAAGCCTGAATTATTTATCAGAGGCTCATGAATTTGGTTCTGGCAAATGGCAGGGCCGAGGGCGGCTGATTTGTGTTCCACAGTTGGAACAGCCTGGTCTCAGCGGGTCCTGGGCCTTTTTGACATAGCACTGGGCCTGGCAGGAGCACGGGAGCTCCTCGGCTTTCTTCACAGAACTCTACTGGTTCTGGAGTGTGTGCGGCCAGGCCTGGTAAGGTCTTAACTGGCATGCACCTGGGATGTCTGAGCTCCTCTGAAACCCTGCTGGGTTGCAGGCTGCCTGAGGATAGGGTGCTGCTTCTTTCGGAAAGGGGAAGGGTGGGCTTGCCATGCTAGCTCTTGCTACACTTACTGTGCGTACCTTCTCTCAGGTGGCCATCTTTCTCTTCAGTGGAGCCATGGGGCAGTGAGTGGGAGCTCTCAGTGACTCATGTGGGAAGCCCTGTCCTGTGCTCCTGATCAGCCCTGGCATCACAGAGGGGAGGGTGTGCTCTCTGGGTAGGGGGAGGGACTTGGAAAGGTATATCACAGCTATGTACTAACATCAACTCCTGTTGAAGGTGTGGGAGTCTTGGGCTGACATGGATTTCTTTATTTTGTCTTCAGAAGAACCTTAGGAGCCAGGCTTTCAGATACAAAGACATTTGGGAGCTTGTTTAGGAATTTCTAGCCAGTGAGCCAAAAAGCCCAGTCCAGGCAGTACCAACTGTCCACTGGGACAGAGATGCAGGAGTCCCCAGGTATCAGTGAGGGCCCAGAAAACCTTCTACCCCTAAACATACCCTTGTGTTTGACTGAGGAGAAAGAGAAGGAGGCAACTCAGCATCCAGCCCATCTTGACAGCTTGTTCGAAGATTCTAGCAACAGAGTGTGGCTACTCCCATACCAAGCCATGGTCCTCCTGCATTAGGGAAGGTCATCGTCTTTGACAGAGCATGCAGCTTTGAGAGGGATGCATGTGGAGCAAATAGAGTCATGGGACACATGACTAGCCAGCTAGATCAGCCTAATCAACCCTAGAGATCATTGGGATGACAGATGTCACAGTCCAATTGCTCTCACACTAGCCTGCCCATCTCTAGGAGTTATTTATGTTGTGGCTGTGGTAAAACCCTTGACAAAAGGGAATAAGGATTTACTCTGGCCCTGGGTTTCAGAGGGTACAGCCCATCATAGTGGGGAAGGCATGGCAGAGTTCATGGTGGCGGGAATGCACAGCTGGGACTCTCCCCCCACCCCTTTTATTCAGACCAAGGCGCCAGCCCACGGCATGGTGCCACTCACACTCAGGGTAGCCCTCCCTCTTCCGTTAAACATCTCTGGAAACATCCCCAGTGCTCAACAGAGGTGTGTCTCCTAGGCGATTCTAGATCCAGCAAAGCTGACAGTGAAAATTAGCCATTATGCCACCCAACACACTCTCACAGATTAGGCATCTCATCTTCCAGAGGCTGTCACTCATTCTAAAATGGAGATAGGGACCTAACATTTCCAACCTTGAGCTGGCATGACCTGGGTCTGGAGTGCCCATAAGGAGGCCTGGGTCAGACCATCTGTTCAGCTGTGTTGCTTCTGGCCATAATCCACTGTTTCCTTGGAGCTGTCTGGCTTTATTACTATTATTATTATTATTATTGGTGTGTACGCATAGTGTATGTCTGTGTGTATGTGTGTGTAAGCATAGTGTGTATGTATGAATAGTGTGTGTGTATGCATAGTGTGTGTATGCATACTGTATGTGTATATGTGTGTGTATGCATAGTGTGTGTGTCTATGTGTCTATGTGTATGTATGCATAGTGTGTGTATGTGATGTATAGTGTGTGTGTGTGTGTGTGTGTGTGTGTGTGTGTGTGTGTGTATGGGGGGCACAACACATGTATGGAGGCCATAGAACAACTTTATGGAGTCAGTGTTCTCCCTCAGTTTACCTTTGCTTGGGTTCCAGGGACTGAAATCAGGTTGTAAGGCCTTTAACACTAGGCTATCTCCCTGGTCATATCTGGTCTTAAAAGAGAATTTTGAACAGGCATCCTGTTTGGTGGACTTGGGACAAATCAGTGCACCTTTCAGAGTCTCCGGGACCTGTTACCTCTGAGCTTCCTTTCTTTTTTTGTGTCTTCTCAGGCCACCTGAAGAGATGTGCCTCTTTTCATGCTGAGGCTGTGGAACGAATGAGCAGGAGGGGATGAGGAAGGAGGCAGCTGAGGTGAGTCTCTTAAGTGTTTGGTTTGAACCATTTTAATTTGCATTCAAGTTTAATTACTATCTGTCTTTAAGGTTGCCCACGTGGGAGAAGAGGCGTCTGGGCCCCAAGGATCCTGCTTCTAAATGTGTCTTTTACTGTGCCTGTCTGGAATCTACACTGGTTCTCTGTCTCCATCAACGGACATCTCTCCTACTAGGGCTTTGGGATCAGAGGGTCACCCTAAGGCACTGACTGTTCTTACCCCTCCCTACTGGGCTCCATATGAACGCTGCCGTCTTCCTCTCCTGCAGACCTAGTGGGATCGCCCCCCCCCCCCCACTTCCTTTCTTGTCCAATCCACCCAGCTCCAAGGAGGCAGACAGGGAGTGGATGTGGGTGGGGTGGCAGTGGAAGGTCTCTGCCATTTCCTTTGGCAAAAAGCCAGGTTCTTGGTGTGGCATTAGAGAGGGAAGCAGAACAGGAAGCAAAAAAGAACAAAGACAAGTTTGAACCAATGAAACCTAAACTTCAAGCTAAGGGCAGGTAAGAAGGTGATACCTGACTTGTGTCCCTGGACTCCACATGGTGGGAGGGGACAACTGACCCTCACTTGTATGCCTACCCCCACACAGATAAAATCACTGTATGAGAAGAAAGACAGTTTTCCTTCTTCCTGTACAGAATTTCCTGTCCCGCCTTGTCCAGTTTATTCTGCCTTTAGAACGGCCTGGAGCTCCCGCCTGCCAAGTGCTCTCCTACCACTGGCCAAATTCAAGGTCTCCTTCAGGCCTAGGTCAAGCTCTTCCTCTTCCATGGAGCCCTCTGAGGCTTTACTGGAACCACTCAGCCTCTATGTATCTGGTCCTGATGCTCCTGGGGCTTCAGGGAATCTTTCGGCTGTGTAGAGACGGTGGTCTTTTTCCCTCACAGGGCAGACCGGTCAAACACAGGGCAGGAGGGCGGGATATTTGCAACCAGGGGAGGTGTGGTAATACTTGGGGTTGGAACTGCCAGAGCCCAGAGACAGGGGTGGGGGTAGGGTGGAGGTGGGCGGGGGAAAGAGTAGTAAGAAAAAAGGCAGGGAGAAAAGAGGAGGGGGGATGGCAGAGGAGAAAGGGGTGAGCCAGCCCGAAGTACTTACAGGACTAAATACAGTCCTGGGACAGCAAATAATTGGGGCCTGAGTCAGCAAGTTTCACCCATAGTTTCTTAAGCATCTGCCAGGCCACTGCCTCCCTGCCCCCCACTGGGAGAGGAGCAGCCGCTTCAAAGAAGCCTGAGTGGAAAGCCTCATTTAGCAAATGAGTGGAATGTTTAAAAATAACGCCAGGAGTCACCCTCCGAGAAGGCGAAGGCGAGGCTACCCCTCTCTCTTGATGCTCACAGCCCCCTTTCCCCAGTTCAACAAAGCCCCTAAGGAGGGCTTGGGGCGGAGGTACTGGTAGGGGACTCCAGTGGATAAGAGGGGGCAGGGTTGTACAGTGTTCAGGTGTGTGATGGTTCAGAGAAGCCTGCCATACCTGTGCCTGACTCTGTGTGCGTGTGCGCGTGCGTGTGTGTGTGTGTGTGTGTGTGTGTGTGTGTGTGTGTCTTGTGACAGTACAGATGTGTGTTGCTACTCAGTGGGAGGCTGGCTCTGGTAGCAGGAGTGACGAGTGTCAGTGTTTCCAACTGAGATACGTGAAGCATTGAGGTTTGTGAGACAGAAGGACAGATGGACACTACAGCACAGACTGACACGCGGGCCTTCTGGACCAGTACTGCTCTTAAGACATAGCTCCTGTTCTGAGATAACTGGGGGCACAGGCTAGCCCACGTCTGGCCTACTCTTGGCGGCCCGCCTCCCCACCTCATTCTAGGTGCTGACGGCTGGCCTTGTCCTGGCCTCGCCCCCTGCCGTGAGGCCATCTGTCCAGGAGGCAGAGTCCTAACTGGGCAGCTGGGGTGGCCGAGAGCCAATAGCTCCCACCTGAGGTGGGATCCTGGCCTGTCATTCACGGATCCTGACCCAGGACTACCTCATCTTAGTTTCTCCTTGCAACGGTTGCCTCATGAGCAGCAATTATGAACAGCATGTTACAACGAAGACCATCATCACTTAGAGACAGCACAGCGGGGGGCCACGACATGCAGGGCAGTAGCCCACCCAGTCCCTCCTTGCGGTGGGGAATCTGAGGGTCTCTCTCCTAGAGGGCTTCTTAGTTCTCTATGCCGCACCCACAAGAGAGGAGGACCCTTGTTTTCAAATGACCTCTGGGCTCTCTCGAGTGGGGCAGCTCTGGGGATACCTAGGTTAGTTTTCGGATTATTAAGTTGATGGGATGCAGCCTAGAGAGGGAGATGGGCATGTGCCCACCTCATGGCCAGGGCCCTCTTGAGCCCACTGGAGCCAAGACTCTGTTTTCTTGTCCCTCATCCTCTGATTCTTAGTAAACTTAGCTCAGAGGACTCAGGAGTCGCCAGAAAGCCCTGGGAGCCCGAGTGAGGAGTCCTGGCCTTATAGAGGTGGGTTTGTCGCAGTGTTACCTGCGGGCCTGGGTGGACTCCAGCCTTCGGGTGTCCGCACTGCCAGTGTACGCTGGTGGCCGACTCTCGGCCAGGTCCCCTTCGCTTTGGACTTGAGCATTGTACCCTGTTTCCTCCAGCCTGCTCTTGTTATTCATCCTGCTGCACCCACGGAACTTCTCTCCCTCCTTGTAAGGTCCCCCACCCCCCCATCCCTGCTCTGAGCTGGCTGGCTTCACACCGCCCCAGCAACCGTTGCTGCTGGAATGTGTTCTCTGGACACTTCTTCCATATCAAATCCTGTCATTTTCACTAATTGTTGAACATCTTTCCAGTGGTCTCGGTAGGCCTCATATGATCTGTAGGTCACCCTGTGGGGAACAGGATGCCAGAGCTTAGCGCATCTCTCCTTGCCCATCTCTGTCCCTAGGGCCCACCTGTCTACAGGGCCAGATACCCCGACTATGGACTCTGCCCGCCCCAGGAGAGGTCACAGTTCTTTCCCTGTGGTACACACACGAGTTTCTGCCTCTGTCTTCCCGAGAATGGGGCTGTGTGCAGGAACCCAGGAGGTGGAGAAGGTTTGACGAACTAGAGGAGAACCTTTCTCAGCACACGCATCATTTGTTGTTCTCCACTCCATTTTCTAAAGACAGGTCTCATGCAGCCCTGGCTGACCTTAAGCCGAATGTAGCCAAGGAAGACCCTGAACTCCTGATCCCCCTACCTCCACCTCCCCAATCACTAAAATCAAGGGTATATGTTACCACACCCAGTTTATGCACGGCTGGGGATTGAAGGCAGCTTTATACATGCTAGTTAAACACTCTACTACTAAGCTATTTCCCCATGCACTTCATTTGTAAAAACAAGGCTGAAAGCTTATAGCAGGGAGTGGTCCCTGATATTGTGATGGTCTTAAGAGCCTGTGGCCGCATCCTTCCCTCTAATAGGCAGCAGGCGCCCCCTCTCTACCTGTTGAGGAGAAGGACAGTGGCCGGGGAGGGAGCTTGAGAGATATTGCCTGAAATATGCTACAATGGATGTTCTTGCCTTCCTAGTCTGTATCCTGTCTGTTCCTTTTACACATCAATTCCATCACTTTAGGCCAGGCGTGAGGGGTAGGGGAGAACTGGCCCCTCCAGCAGGGAGTGGAAAAATCCATCAGGCATCTACCATATATTTTAAAATAACTTACATGTACAACACCCCCACGCTTCCGTTTCTACGTCTCAGATCTGATTATCCACAGTGCATACACTCTCTCTTTTTTAATAAAAAATTGCTATAAATCTTTTTGTCACCGAAGATATAAGACGTGGGTCTGCAAGAGAAACTGCCTGGCTGAGTTCTTTTGTAGGCTGCTTGGTGGCCTGCTTCAATTTAAAAAAAAAAAAAAAAAAAAAAAAAACCTCCCTTACAGCTCAAACTGAATTGTAAAGATGAGGAGTAAAGAAAAGCTGTCCCTGGCTGTCATTAGAGGAAGGGAGGAAGTTAGAAGCTTGCTGATGCTCATCACATCGAGTCCTCAGGATCCCTCTTTGTGCTTTTACCCCATCTTAACCTGTGTTGGGACCATGGGGCTGTGGGGAGGGAGGGGACACCTGTCCCAGGGCAGAAACGATCTTTGTGAAAAGAATCCTTTGCTGCCCACATAGGTCTCTGCTACTCTGGTCTAGTCTGACCCTTATGCTCATGGGCCTGTGGGGGAATGTGAAGGAGGATGGGCTGTTTGGGAACTCAAACAGTGTAACTGCCAGGTACCTGCACCATCAACCCTGTGCTGATGGAGAACTCAGAAGTTTGTCATCTGCTGAGAATCAATCGGCACAGTGGATACCCAGGCTACAAAACATGATAAAAGAAGAAAGTATTTTCTTTTCTTTTATATTTATTTGTTTGTGTCTGCCTCTCTCTCTCTCTCTCTCTCTCTCTCTCTCTCTCTCTCTCTCTCTCTCTGTGTGTGTATGTGTGCACATGTAAGCCTCAGTGTGCATGGGGAGGGCAGAGGATAACTTGTGAGAGCTGGTTCTCTCTTTCTACTATGTGGCTTTTGGCAATTGAGCTCAAGCATCTGTCTTGGTAGCAAATATCTCTGCCTTCTGTGGTGTCTTGCTGGCCCAAGCAAATATTTTCTAATATGGAGCAGGGCTAAAAATGAGGAAAACTGGCTGATGTCACGTGCAGCATGGCCCTGACAGCGTCTGGCCCTGCAGGTCTGGTATTGAGCAGGTGGACTCTAGGGGATGTAGGAAAAAGTGGTGGGCCTTTGCTAGAAAGGCCAAGGGAGTGGGGGGAGTTACTGGTAGGGAGGTGCATGAATGATTGAGCCAGGGCCTGGAGGTAAACATGTGGAGCAGGATAGAAATTACCTTGAACAAAAAAAAAGCTGGGAGGGTTTCCATGCGTTTATCACCATCCCACCACACACCTGAAATGTGGGTTTTATTTTTTACAGTCCTATTTTTTTTTTTTTTTTTGGTTTTCCGAGACAGGGTTTCTCTGTGCAAAAATATTTTTTTACAGTCTTTAAGAAAATAGCAGGTTTAGTCATAAAAGAGCACCAGGGTGGAGTAGATCTGCTGCTTACTACTCTTTGGGCCTGGGCCTGTTTCCCTACATCTTTGTACCTCAGTTTCCTCCCTTGTAACTCAAGCATAGTGTTACTATTTTCACAGTTGCTATGGGGACTCAAGGCACTGGGCCCATGTGGGGAGCTGGCCAAAGATGTCATCCATTCCCACCCGTCAATATCACTTTAGGGAGAGTGCCACTGGGTGCTTGCTCCAGCTCCTGCCAAGACTTTTGAAGAGGGAGGCAGGTTCAGCCAGAGCCATGTAAGAGATCAAGATACAGGATCCATTTGGCCGTTCCTTGGCCCCCTTTACCTCCTGGGCTGCTGTGGTGGAGACAGATTCCATTTGTGTTTAATAGAGTCCAGCTATGGGTCAGTTTATGAATCACAGTGTAAGCTATGAGAATGGCTACCAGATATGTATATATATATGTATTATATATGTGTTTGTGTGTACATATGTGTGCATGTATATATGTGTATGTATATATATGTGTATATGTATATGTGTGTATGTGTGTGTGCATGTGTGTGTGTGTGTGTGTAATTCTCAGGCCCACTACTGTTATTCATCTTGTTCAGAGCCTGCAGTCTGGTTTAGTATATGAAGGGAAAATACAAGACTTGATCTGCTCCCAGACCCCGGTTCTCCATTTTCTGTCTGTTCTCCAGGACAACACTACACACATACTATATTAGATTCCAGTTGGGTCCTGTTCTGATAAAACAGGAGATTAAATAATGAATGAGATTCCCATCAGCTCAATTGGGGGGGCACATATTTCAGGCAATCTTTTTAATCAGATATGCTCCATACTGCAGAATATTTTTATATGGAAAGAAAAGGATTTTTTAAAGGCACATCCCGTGTGTACTGAATCGTGACCTGTGCAGAGTATCAATGATGTGACTTGGCCAGGATGCAGCTGGAGGGCTGGAAGTTGAATTGGGGAAAGAGGCTGCTTTCTGGGACATTAGCTCCACCTGCCTCCTCTCTTCTCCGCTCATCTGCTCTCCTTTCTCCCATGTAGGGACCGATGCTCTTAGGGAGCTGGCTCCTAGAGACCCACCCCTCCTTTCGCTCATTAGCAAGCATGGCTGTTAGCCGGGCGTGGTGGCACACACCTGGAATCCTAGCACTTTGGGAGGCTGAGGCAGGAGGAGTCTGTGAGTTCGAGGCTGACCCACATTATAGTGAATGGAGGATTCTGTTTTAAAACAAGCCATCAAACAAAATGAAGCCGGGAGGGGAGGGAGGCTGCTTATAGAAATCCCACCCCATGCATAGTGAGTACATGGCCAGTGTCGCCCTTCATGGAGCTGAGGTCCTTGTCTTCAGATCCCGAGCCACCCCTCTCAAAGAACTGCAGGGACCAAGCATCCACCTCCCAGCATGCAGGACTCTGGATCCTTCACACCCGTCGACTGCTTCTCAGCTTCCTTCTCTAACCACATGTCTCAGGAAAAAGTCAGGATGGCTTTTCTTTCTTTTCGGGGAGCTCGTGAAAGGAGAGAGCTTGGAGACTCCACAAAGGTGGAAGGACGAGCTGCCTCACACCCTCTTTGGGTTCTTCTCTCTTCCTGGGTGGGGACGTGGAGTGGAATGTCGGACTCTAGCTCTTTTCTCTTCGCTCCTCTCCAAATATGAGACCCAGCTGCGTATCAGGCCCTGTCCTACGGGTGCCATGCTAGCCCCTGCCATTGATACTACCAGAAGGTGTCATGGTCATTCCCACAGATGGGAGAGGGAGGCCAAGGAGGGCACTCCTAAGTCCCTGTCTGCGAGGCTCTGAGGACACATGTCGCTATTGCCCTGAAGCTTGTGGCTTGCCAATCCCTTTCTGGTTTTTTGTTTTTTTTTTTTTCCTAGCATGAGATCCTTACAGCATCTTGCCCTGTGTGTGTTTTATGTGAGGGCATCTTTGTGCTCTATCCCACTGCAGCCCTGGCATTAGGAAGCTGCAGTAGCCACATTCTAGTCCTACATGAATCCCTGTTTAGCCAGCAGGCAAGGAGTCTGACTGACTCTGTGGGCTCCCCTGCACCCAGACTCTAGGTCCTATGGACTGACTAAGTGATTATGGGTTAAGGCAAGCGAATGGAGGCAGGGTCTCGCTCACGCGCCTACTCTTCTCACTTGTCCAGAGGTCGGTCATGTGGAAGCAACCAGAGCCTGACCTACATAGCTCATCGCTGGGAAACGTGGCTCTCCCCAGTGATGTGATTTCCCACATGAATAAACACTTTCCCAGTGGCTCTCTTAGAGGACCAGACCAACACACTGAACAAGGTTGCTACCTCTCACCCTGTTCGCTGCCCTGAGAACCAGAGCCAGGGGCAGGCAGTGAGAACAGCTCCCTCCCAGTAGGATGCGCTGGTTCCCAAGGAGAGGCCAATTGGGTCCTAGAGGTGACTCACAGAGTATCAGAATTGGGAAGGATCTTGGGGACATTGCAGTCCCCTCCAGGATGCTTCAGGGAAGACAGATGGTCCCTTCCCAGGGAGCTGCCACATGGTGGGACACTCCTTGCTATTAGCAACCTCCTCACACCTAGTGGAACTCTGTCTTTCTTGGAGCTGGCCTTTCTAAGAGATCAGGTAGACCCTAGGCTGGACCTTGCCACTAAGAGAAATTTGTGGGATGGGGGTTGCATCCAAGAAGGGCTACAAGACAGGTTTATGGGAAGACAGAGAAGAGGGATGATGGTCTGGGCTCACTGTCCTTCTGGCCTCCCCATCTCCACACAGGGCTATTCTCAGAGAGAGCAGGAGGGAATTACAGTTTGGCTCTTCCCAACCCTGCCCAGGACTAACCATCCTGTGGACGCCACAGACAGAACTTGACTCTGCATAAGAAAGGCCAGCGCAAAGGATGGAGGCAGGGGCAATCAACCACAGGCCGTTTGCAGGTGGTGACAAGACAGTTACAACCAGATATGTCTCAGGTTCTTGGGAGAGCATGACATGTGAAGGGCAGAAAGGGAATATGAGAGAAACTAGTGTGGACCCCTGCTTCCCCCCCCCCCCCGCCCCCGCCCCACTTCCCTCAAAGCCCCAGCTCACACAATCCTTGCTCAAGTTCTAACTCCAATTAATCTATTCTCCCCCGTCTCCTTTCTCCTCCTCCTAAAGACAAGGAAAGGAGAGTGTGCCCTTTTGGCGGATGCCTCTGCTGACTTATTTGAGAAGCAAGACTTTAAATGAATGTTTAAAGGGCCAGAGGCCCAGGCCTCCATTCTTGAATATATTAAAGATTTGGGCCTGCAGGCCAGTGGGCAGTCACTACGCAGATGCCCACACACATCTGGTGTTGATTGTACCTCAGGCTGGTAAACCACTGAAACCACACCTGGGGATTGAAACCACACCTGAGTGCTTCTGAATATGTGTGGGCATCCCTGATCATCCTGTGCCAGCTTGCCTGTGTGTGCACATGTAACATGCATGCAAGTTCCCTGGTGGGAGTTGTATGCACAGAGGCCATGCACAGATTTTTGCATGTGTGTTCTTACTGAAAGAAATGGGTTTTAGGTGTACAGGCTCTGTGTATGTCCAATGTTATATTTGTGTGCATGTGTACCCACAAAGGTGAATCAGATGTGTGAATTAGCATGCACATTGCCTTCAGCTGAGGTGGGTGTGGTCCAGGAAATCTTCAGCAAGGGGTCTGAACAGCACTGCCCTTGGGCTGATGGCCTTTGGGAGTGATGTCACCCTTTCTGGAATTCTACTTCCTTGAGGCCTTCTATGAACCTCAGGGACAAGGGATGCTATTGTCTCCCAGGGACAGAAACCAAAGGCTCCAACTGTTGGGAAAAGTTGAGATTTTATTCTGAGTTTGTAAATGTAGAAGAGGAGGGAAAGATGGTCATACACACATATGACTGCACTGGGGAGCCTGACAGATTCTGAAACCTAGTTAGTCAGTGACTCTTGGTTCCACGGGCGCCTGTGCGTATATTCATACATGTGTGTACACAGTACAAGGAACAGTGGCAGCCCACTTCAGCCACGCTATTTCCGAAGGGCTAAGCCACTTGTCTGTGGTGGGGTCACTGTTGCCTCCTCACCAACCTACACTGCCGGGAGGTGAAGAAATTTAGCTTCTGGTCGGTGTTTAGGTGTCTAAGAGAACTGAACTTGCACAGAACCCACCAAACCCAGCCCATCCAGAAATCAGAGAGAGAACAGCCCACGCCAGGCAGAGCTGTCCCCCGCTCTAAGTACTGAACACACGGCCCTTGGCAGCCAGGCGGAGCTGTCCCCGGCTCCAAGTCCTGAACACCCGGCCCTTGACAACATTCTTTCTTTAAATTTTTTGTTTTGAAACAAGATCTCACTGTGTAGCCCAGGTGAGCCCCAAGCTTGCAGGGATCCTCCTGTCATTGCCTCTTGAGCTCTGGATGACATGTGTGCCTCACAAGGTCTGGCCTCAGTGGCACTTCCCTGCACAGGGTTTGTTAGTTTCTTCTTCCTCCTCTCAGTGTTGATGTACAGCTGTCATGCAGCTGTCAGTCAGCCAGTCAGTAAACAAAACCTCTGTGTGTGCCTTCTAACATCCACGCAGTCCTACTCAAGTCCCCCAGTGTTCACTGAACACCCACAGCAGTTAGGCGCCCGCCCAGGGCTCACTGCTGGACAAGACAGATATGATACTTTATGTCACAGGAGTTACAGCTCAGGGGCGAGAATGCTTGCAGCAGGTCATAAAGCAGGCGCCTGTCACTGTCTGAGGATACAGAGGGTCCCTTACCAGAAGCTCAGAGACACATATTTTATTCTAATCAGAGTGGAACTTACCCCGGTACAGGGGCAGCACTTTCTCCTCACCATGGTCCCCCAGGTCTTCATCTAGGTGTTGCTTTTCATAGAGTAGGGATGTGTGGATGCTTGGACAGGCTATTTCACTAGTGGTGTTTAGTTCGCTTTCTGAGACTGGGAAATGTGGGCTAGTCAACTGGGTCAGTTGTGAGGAGTGTTAGTGGAAGTACTAGCCCTCTGCACATTCATTGCCTGCCCGAGATTCTCACCAGGCTATGGGGGCTGGGCAAGGGGGCTCCCCTCCCCACCTAGGCTGTGCACACACATTATTGGCTGGCTCTTCAATCATGCCTTTTCCAGCTAGCTGCTCCTGTCACAGCACATCTTGTTAGCCCTGGAGGCTCAATGAAATGGAAATTCATGTTTAAATTTAAAAACAACATATTGACCCTGGGAGCCAGCGATGTCTACATTTTTAATAACTTACTCAGAATGAAGGCTTGGATGAGCATGTGTGTTGCCTTCAAGTGCTCATGTGTTTTACGTGGAGTGGGTCTGCATGGATGTGGGCATCTGTGGACGTGTTCACCTGTGCTCACGAGCATCTGTGTATGCCAGGAGGGAACAGCATCAATATTTTCTCTGGAGTTCTGGAGTGAAGGCTGGCTAAGCTTTTGTGTGAGAATGAGTTGATTTGATTGGGTAGTATTTGGGCAGAAGGCCTGGAGAAAAGAGGACACAACAGGGGAATTTGACCAGTTCTTATCCCTGCTCCCCTATAGCCCTTGACCCTGAGACATTTGTTTTCAAAGTCTCTTTTTAATCTAGGACTCATGAGTCAGTTGTGGGAAGTTTCCCAGTTGGTTGAAGGCATCTGGGCCCAGAGGGATGCACTCACCCTACTCCAGCTCTTGGCAAAATCAGCTGTGACCCTTTGGGAAAATGTTTCCTTCCTAAGTGAAGTTTCTCCGCCTTGTAGAACCTAGGGCTTTCTCATCCTCCTCCTGTGCAGTGTGAAGGAAGAACAGTCTGGTGGTCTCTTCATTCGAGAGAGAATGCCTGACCACCCTGCCACCAGCCAGCTCTGTGGTCAGCGATCTCTGGACCCCAATGTGAGGCCCCCAGAAGGCCAGTGTGATGTCATGAGAGTCTCAACACTGTCACTCTGCGTCAGGTCATTGACACTTCTGCTTTGAGGTCTGGTACAGGCGAGAGAAACACGAAATGACGGCAGGACTCCACAGCCGCTTGCTCACCAGCTGGAAACAGTATCATGTCAGCTGCAATTTTTATTTTTATTTTATTTATTGATTTTGGTTTTTTTAAGACAAGATTTCTCTGTGTAGCCCTGGCTGTCCTGGAACTCACTCTGTAGACCAGGCTGGCCTTGGACTCAGAGATCTGCCTGCCTCTGCCTCCTGAGTTCTGGGATTAAAGTCATGTGCCACCACACCCAGCTCAATTTTAATTCTATTTTTGAAGGGTTTAATTTTTTTATTTTATTTTATGTGTATGTGCTTGCTCTTGCTTGTATGCCTGTGTACCGTGTAAAGTGAATGAAGGTGCCCAAGCAGGCCAGAAGAGGGCGACAAATTCCCAGGAACTGGAGTTACAGCTGTTGTGAACTGCCTGATGTGGGTGCTATGAACTGAACCCTGGGTCTCCTTCCACTTATCCACCTGTTCACTTGCTTATCTATCTATCTATCTATCTATCTATCTATCATCTATCTATCTATCTGTCATCTATCTATCCATCCATCCATCCATCCATCCACCCACCCACCCATCAATCCATTCATTCCTGGAACAGAAGAAGAAAGCCACGCCTGACAGGCAGGATCAGGAAAGTTGTCATGAAGTAATTGGTGATTGAATTCAGCCCAAGAGATCAGATGGATCAGATGGAGAAAGAAGAAGACAAAGAGAGGGGAAGGCCAGGGCAGGGGGCTCCCATTGATGAGTGTGTGAACGGCATGCTTAGAACCATGAGCCCCTCCCTATCAAGGCTCTGCAGGCACCTGTTCCTGTTGTCTGCTGGAATTTGACACGGTGCTTTGGTGATTCTCCCTTCACATTGTTTCTGTATGTGGAGCCTGACGAGTCCCACCATCGAATGTGGCAGGTCGGGAAGATTAGACAGAGGAGCTAACCCAGCAGCATTGGAGATGGGAAGGTGGCATGCTTATGAATAATTTCAGCTGAATCCTCACAACACGACACTCCCTGGACAGAGCACATTCATTATCTTATTCACCAAGACTCCTGCAATATTAGTGATTTGTTACTGAATCAATTATTAATTTATACAGGAGAACGAAGGAGGCTCTGTCACTTCACTCTTTTCTGAACATTGGGCCTGGGGTGGGGCAGAAAGAGGACGTGCCTGTCTAGTCACTTTCAGAATGTCTAAGGGCAGCCCAGAGTGAGAAAGTACAACCAGGGTGTGTTTCAGCCCTGCCCCAATAAAGGCACAGATTGCTAAGACACCAGGACATTGCAGAGTCCAATGATCTTCTGGGGTTATTTGAGGCCATCTGTCTATCCATCCATCTATCTATCCAACATCCTGCCTGCTTCCTGAAGTACCACTCAGGTATGTTTCTCATGTCTACAACCTTTCATCCCCTGATGACCTCTGACAGACGCTTCTCTGGCAGAATCAAGCTTCATTGCTTTTTTTGGAAAACATCTCCAGCCCCCTGGTCTTCCACCCCACAAATCTCCATCCCTTAGCTTAACTACACACTATCTTCACCTACGTGTCTTATGGACCTGGATCTCGATTTCTCAGAGCAGTTTGGTACTCTGCTGCACCTTACCAGGTCTGGTCCTTATAAAAGAGGCAATTGGGCTCCACCCCAGACAACTTGAGCCAGAATTCTGGGACTGGGGCATTGGACTTAGTCTTTTAAAAGAGGACTCAGGGCATCATGGAACATGCTGCTTAGTCAGCCTGGGAGGGCCCTCTTCTTCTCATGCCTCAAGCCCAGGGCTTGCCTTCAGGATGCTGGGGGGGCTGGAGCATTCCAGTATGTGTAAACCTATCTGATGAGCTGTGGCCTCTCTCCTCAACCCACACGGCCCCACTGTATCCTCTCTGTGCTATGAGGGCAGAAATACAGTTTTGCAATCAGGTAGGCTCAGAGCACGGCAGCTGAAAATACTAGGGTGTGACAGAATCTTCCTGGGGGATCTGAACAAGGAGGAAGGGGTAGGGGAAAAGGGGGTGGGCATGAGAGAAGGAAAGGAAGGGGAAGGTGGGTAAAAAGACAAGGAGAGAAAGGAAAGAAAAGGAGAAAGAAAGAATGGTAAATACTTCTTAAAAACAAAGGAAGAAAAAGAAGGCAGGAAAGAGAAAGAAGGAATAGAGGAGAGAGGGAGGAAGGGCGGGGGAGAAAGGACAGAGTCAATAAGACAGGTTTACAGATGTCATGTTCACTGGGATTCAGAACTCTGATCTCCCTACCTCCTGGCCACCAACCATATTCAAATACCCTATAACGGTTGTCAAATCATCTGGGAATTACAGCTTCCTTGCAAGGAATCCTCAGAGCCATGGCAGATAGGCTAAGAAATGTCACCTATTCACAGTATGTCATGTGGTTGGTAGTTTATGGGCTTGAAGGACATTCTGGGGCCAACAGAGCCCCTCATTCCTGAATGCTTGCTCTTGACCCTCAGATGAAAGGCTAGCACCTGCCTACTCCCTCAGTGTGCCCAAAAAGGCACCAAAGAGGGGTACCTCAGAAACCTGCCTCTCTTGGAAGGCAAAAACAGCCTTGCTGTGTCTCCTAACTCTTGTCTTCCCCAACAAGCTTATAACCCATGCGGTTGGGAAGCTAACAGTCCCAGTACAGAGCTCGGCAGGCAGTAATTACTGCTGGATAAATAAACCGAAGGGGGAACACTGTCTAAAAATCTAATTACTATGCAGCGAGGAAGTTTCAACCTTGGTCAAGTACAGGCAGGTCTAACTTACATGCCATCGTAAACTATGAGCATTCAGCATACTCTCACTCCTCCCTCTGGGTGCTTGCTCTTCCAATGGCTCTGCACTCTTAGGACCAGCCCAGCCCCTCTTAGCCTCCAACTGTAGTTCCAGGATGTTGATGGACTGTGTGCACTCCAACCTCAGTTCTATTAAGCCTTAGCATTTCCAAAATGAAAGCGACTTGGAGGCCACCTGACCCAGCCCTGGAAATATCATTGAAAAAAAAATGGAGAAGAATGGGGGTCTGGGTCTGTTACTCCTACTGTTTATGACCTAAGTCAAAGTATGTGGCCTCTTACATTTTCCTCATTTCCAAAACAACATGCATTCTGACTGTACCATAGAGTTGCTAAGGATAATAAAAATACTGTACATCACAGCTCAGGCGAAAGTAAGACCACTGATCAAGCTTTTGAGAGAAGTAAATGCCCAGAGAAAGGATTGGTCAATGGCTCACAGATTCTCAACTCAGTGTCTGTTGTCAGCCAATATGTGGTTCCTGGAGGACCAGGCTTTCTGCCCGAGTAGAGCTCGGTGTGCTCCACAGTTCCTTTTGCAACATTCAGCTGATGCTTCATGCTGCCTTGAGGTTTGCACAGCACAAGTGTGTAGTAGAGGCGCTTCAGAGAACAAATTGGGAAAGGATTGCTAGTTTTCCTTGACATCACTGTGGTATGAGGGTCAGTGGCAAAGCCCACGAGGTGGAGAGACCAACTTCCTTCAGCTACTCTTTGTCTGCTCAGCACCTAGTGAGGGTTCTAATAACCTGTGGGAGAGCTCGGTGATGCTATGAAATACATGGACCCACTGCTAATACTCGTTTTACTTTTCTGTTTGATTACATGAGTTTATAAATTTCTCTAAGTTGTGAAACTGCATTTCTTTAAAATGATTCCAGAATTAGAATTATTTTTGTGAGTATAAATCAAGAAAGATGTATCAAGGAATGAGTGTTAGTCCTTCTAGAAGGTTCTACTCAGGGAGCCACTGACATTTGTTGAATCAGGGAAAGGGGAGGGGGAGATAGAGTTGGAGTGTCTGACCCTTGAGGAATCCTGCTCAGTACCTGCTCAAACCCTATGGGAGTTAGAACAGGGCCGAGCCTGTGAGCAGGTGTGAAGTCAGAAGGAACTTACTTATTGCATTTCTGGAAGGTGGGAGGAGCCCCCAACCCCCTTTTGAGGAGTATGGGTCAAAGAGAAAGATGGCTTAAACTTTTCCAGGACAGAGTTTCAAGGTCTTGTCTCCAGTGTGGCTAGGGTAGGTGGCCTGGGAGGTGGGCTTGCTTATGCTCTACCCATACTGGTCAGATGGTCATCTGGAGAACCCAGAGAAGACCCCAGAACCTCAGGAACACCCTCACGTTAAAACCCGCCTTCCCAGGGGGATATAGGGACCCGCTCTACACTTGGAGGGCTACTTCAGGATGATTTTAAGGGTAAAGAGAGAATCACTTCTCCCTGTTCTTGGCCCACCTGCTCCTCTTAAACTCCTTGGCATTAGCTATGCTGGTTTGCGGGGTGTGGGGCTCTTAGAAACAAATCCAGCCTTATGGTGGCTCAGTGTCAGCAGGAGGGGCATCCTCTGTCACAGATCTGCAAAATGGCCACTCTAGGGTTCAATTATTGACACCCCACTCACCATGAAAAGCACCCACTCTTGTGTGGACCCTCACATTAAGCCACACACCTTTGGCATCTAGCTGGAAGGCTTGTGGGTCAAGAAGGTGGAACAACACCGCTAAACCCTGACCCTCACAGTGGCCTGCCGCGAAGTGGGGGTGACTCTGACCCTCAAACATGAGGGGTAACTCCTGTCCACACCTGGGTGGGGCCTCCTGATTAGAGGGCAGCCAGTCACAGCCAGCATCCTGCAGGATATACATCTCAGGCCCCAGTGCTCACCAGCCTCTTTGTCAGGGTAGCTACTTCAGTCTGGGTGGCCTAGTTTCCTTATGTGGTGGATGGGGATGCCAGCTCTCGCCTCACAGGCGTGAATGAAATAGTGAGCACACTTGCCGAGAATGGCTGTGAACAGAGTCTCAGGCTCCTTCGTGTAGGAGGTGGGACTCGAACTGGCGGGGGGGGGGGGGGCGTGAGAGCGGGAAGAGTGTGGAACTGTGTGAGCAAAAGCGTGCTGAGTGTGTGGGTGGGACTCGTGCTAGGGATGCTGGGAGGGGAACTGCAGCATGATCTGCCCACCTGGCCATGGCCAGGAGAAGTGCTTCTGCCCACGGGACTCTACTGGAGATCTGGGAACCAGTGCTTGCTCCCTGAACACAGGGGTTGGGGTTTAGCTAGTGGTGTGAGGGCTTCACCGAATGGTCAGAACATCTGCTTCTGATGGCACGAAGAGGACTTTCTGAGCACAGACAGCAAGTGCTCAGCCAAGGACTAGGGGAGGTGTCTCTCCAGGCCTTCCCTCTAGGTGTTGGGTCAGAGACACCCAGCTCTGTGGGCCTGCCTCCTGGTCTACCTGGGAGATTGAAGGGACCAGATGCCCCCTCCTTTCCTTAGTAACAGCCTGATGCTATTTATATAATCCTGTTCTAATTCAAGTAAGAACTGACATTGAACCTGGGTCCCCCACGTCTCCTTAGCCAAGGCTCCTCCCTCTGTTACTTCTCTTTCCCTTCCATTCCCATCCCTTCCCTCTTCTCCCCTTCCCTCTCCCTCTCATTTCCTTCCTTCCTCTTCCTGATCCTTCTGCTTTGGACTCTATCTCCCCGCTTCACGCTCTCCCCAGGACACAACCACCCAAAGTCTTCTACAGCTCCCAGTATTCCCTGAAAGGGGTGGAAACGGGCAGGGATCCCTCCCAGCCTCTGTTTGCAGAATGGAAACTACAGTTCAGAGATGCTGAACATCAAGCTTGTGACAGGCAGAACTGTAACTCCAACACAGATCTCCCAGCTCCCAGGCCAAAGCTTTCCTAGCCCAAGGGCCTTCTCCCTCTCCCTTGCTGGGCTCTAGTCGCTATGGGCTCTGCAGCCCGCCATGGGGAATAGCCTCTGGAGTCTGGCTGCCAGCCTCTTTCTCTGATTAATAGCATCTCTGATCTCAATTGTGTCATGTGTGACTCATGTCTCCTAGCCAGACAGTGACCTACTGCCTGCCTCGGCAGCTGCAAGCCCCCTCTTTGGAGCCCTGTGTCCTGTGCACTGAGTGGGTCTCCATGGGGTGATAAAACAGATCTGAGACCCAGAGTTGAGGAAGAGTGGGCTCCACTGTTGCCCTGTCTGTAGAGAAGGGGCTTGTGGGACAGAGGGTCACTCCGTCCCCAAACAGTCAAAGGCAGTCGGTACAATGTGTGCCATAAAATGTCTGACCCGAACAACAGCCCTCCTCTGCGAGTGCTGATTAGCCTGGCCTGATTCTCCTCGGAAGGTAATTCTCACACCTCCCTCTGGTCATCTATGGGGTGGCGTTTTAGAAAGCAGGGGAATGTGAGCAAACTCGGAGAAAAGATATTCCTGGAGCTTGGCTCGTTTTCCAGAGCCAGCCCTCTCTGCCTACCTTAGGTCCTTCCTGCTGTCAGGGTTGCCTTGCTGCAAGCAACCACCTTTTGATTTGCACTAAACAGGTGAGGCAGCGGAGTATAAGGATGTGTGCTTTCCCCAAAGTCACAGACAGGGTCAAGGCCTGGGGGCGGGGAGGGCATCACTGGAGACCCCTCATGGCACTTTGGGCCTCCCTCCTCCTCTAGCCGTCAGTGGAGGGGAGGGGCAGCAGCCTGCTTCACTCCCGAGATGATCAGTCAGTGGCTGTTCTTGTGGGTGTCACTAATGAAAGAGCACCCATCCCTGTTACACTAGGCCATGAAGTCTGCCAAACAGGCAAGATCAAGGGGAAGAGAATGCTTCCTGCTTGGCTCCAAGCTCCGATTTTGTTCCTTGTAGCTTTGACTCTATAAACACCTACCCTTTCCAGTGAAGCATGGATGAGGTAAATCCATCTCTGCAGGGGTTGGGAATAAGTGTAGGAGTTAGGGGGAACCAGAGCCTAAAGGAGGGCATAGACCTATAAAGAATATGAGAGAGAGAGAGGGAGGGAGGGAGGGAAGGAGGGAGGGAGGGAGAGAGAGAGAGAGGGGGAGGGGGAGAGAGAGGGAGAGAGAGAGAGAGAGAGAGAGAGAGAGAGAGAGAGGTGTGGTAGGTGCAAGTGCACATGAAGGAGCAGATATGTGTGCATGCATGTGTGTTTGAGCCTGTGCAAGTGTGTGTTGCAGATAAGTGAGAGAGACAGGTTTGGGTCTACAGGACATTACCTTTATCCATCTGTCCTGCTTAGTTCCCGGTACAGGAAAGCCACACCTTGCTGTATTCTGCTAAAGAAAGGGGTCAGATACCACTCTGCTGATTTTCTCAGAGCAAAGGTGCTTAGGTCATCCCTTGGCTGATTTCCCCAGCAGAGACGACCCCCAGCGCTCCTGCCCCCAGGTTCTGCTGTGGATATAGTCATTCACAATCCGCTGTTGAGGTCAGAGGAGCAGCACAGTGGCCACCCCTCTGCTCACTTTCGCTGTCTACGGCCTGATGGGGCTGGGATGGTTGGTTAACACTGTGTTCCCTAACCACGCTTCAGTTCCTCCCGTCAGAAAGAACCTTACCTCTACCCCCCAGTCAGTTGGAGACAGAATGACAAGACTGTTTTGCTGCTGGGTTGAGAGTTCCAGGAGGGTGGGCAGTGGCCAGAGGCTGCAGGCCTGCATGGCTTCTGTCCTTGCTCTTTTAGGTCCTCTCGGGATCTAGGGTCTTCCCGGTGAACTGAGCAACAGCAGTGAGTCCTCGGCGCTCGTGGGATGTAGACTTCATGGGGGGCTGATTTTCACAGGGGAGGTAGTCTCTGTGTAGTGAGGGCAGAAGATACCCACTACCTGTGGTAGGAGGCCTGCGCACTGGCGGAGGTAGACCGGAGGTGGGTCACACAGAGCTCGGAGGTATCGCTGGCAGGAGAGAGCCTGAGTGCCGCATGGTGGGAACTGTCCCTGTAGAGAGTGAGCTGGCTGTGCTTCTTCTCCCCTGGGCTCTATGGGCAAACTCGGTAGGTGAAGCTGATCTAGTGAGAAATGCAGACTGGGGATACCGGAGGCTTGAGACCACCCCTTTTCTCATCCCCATGTCATTTGGGAAAAGGGAAGAAGAGAGCGGTTTGCTCTCCCCCCCACTCCTACGTCCTGGGAAGAGGTTTCCTCTCCATCTCTTCTGAGAAGCCCTCGGGGACTCATTCTCCAGGTATGTCCACACGACTTTCCACTCCACGAACTTGCGAAGACCTAGCACCTTTTGCTAATGCAAAGTGGCTCTCTCAGCCCAGGGAGCCACGCTTGACCTTACCCTGGCTAGCCTATATAACACCTGGTGTTACAGTTTACTCTGAGGGACAAGATCTAAGGCAAAATGCTAGCATGAGCCCAGAAGCAGTGACTATAATGGAGCTCTCAAGGGAGAAGGGCAGAATTGGGGGATGGGGGGAAAGAGTGGCTTGCCAAGGAGAAAGCGAGTTAAGGGGCTTCGGGCTCCCCGGACCATCCAAGAAGCTAAAGAAAGTATGGAATTCTGGTTTCTACTCTGCCTCCTCTGCTCTGGAGGGTGTTCGTCTCGTCCAGCCCAAGGCATATCTTGCCCTGCATGACTACCCAGGCACATTAGCCAGTAGAATTCTTGTGCCCTTGTTAAGGTTTGTGCAGGTAAGGCTGCAGCCTGGGATGAGTGGTCTCAGCTGCTCCAGAGCAAAGCCTGTGGTTGCCCCGAGGGTCTGCTTGTATCAGACTGTGGATGAGTGGCCTGGAGGATGAGGACATGGACCTGTCCTCCTCGGCAGGGCCCCAGCCAGATGCCTACTGGCCTAAGGCCCAGTCCAATTCTGGCTATGTCTTTCCCCTATTCTCCTCAGACCCCACTGTTGTGGCTAGAAGAGGAGCTCAAACTCCTCACCAAACTCCTCACTCAAGAGTGAGCTTGATACTCCTGACCTGTCATCTCCTCTCTGCCACCCCATTGTCCTTTCTTCTGCACTTTCAGACCCTGAGATCTATCTCCCACCTGCCCTTCTCCCCACCCCAGCGTCTTCTCACCACAGCAGAGCAGAGGGCAGGCTCTTACCCTTGACACTGATCTTAATCGCTCAAAGCCCGTGCCCCTCTCTGGGCACTTGGCCATATCCTGTCTTGCGGTGGGACTCAATTGTCCTGTGGGAGTGTGTGACTCCACAGTGGATTCTGGGACTTTGGAGGACAGAAATAACTTACTCTAATCTCTGGGCTTCCCATCTTGCCAAATCTGGGGCTGCTCAACCTGAAGGCACTTGGCTGTGACGGACTATCTGACCGTGATGCCACCTGCCCTGTGCGTGGGCCGATGACACAATTGCAGCCTGCAGGTTACAGAGGGAATGCTGTCTCCATGTCACTCGCCACCTCTGCTTTGTAATAATGAGGACAAGGGCCTTCTCCTGAAAGGTTCCTCTATCCTTTCCCTGCTTAGTGGGGTATGGAGAGACATTTAGCCCCAGAGAGGGTGACTAAGGGGCGGGGGATGTCTCTGAGATGCTGCTGTGAGAAGCCCTCCTATCTCTCCTCACGCACAGAACAGTGGGTGAGTGGATACATCCTAGGCTAGAACATCAGAGACCTAGGAACTCACAGCCAAATGGTTTGTTTTAAAAAATAAAAGGATGAAGAAAAGAAAGATTGCATATGTCCTTGCATGGAATTGTACTGATCCCCTCATCAAAGCAGGCATGCATCAGGCATCCGTGTGGGTGAGGAGGGACCTCATGGAGAAGAAGAAAGATCAGACGGTTCCAGGACGTCTGTAAAGTCAGGAGCCCCTCTATGCATAAGCTTGATTATCTGCTCTTGGAAACCCCTTGGCAAAATTCCTTGGCCACTGTCTATGCCATCTTGGAAGCACCTGGGAGACAGACATGTCACCATCAAGAGAACGGCTTGCCGAGGGGATTTTTGGTCACTGTGGTCTCAGCCAGGGACTGGAGGCAGAGCCTCCATTCTCCAGGTGCGTGTGGGGGCCTACAAGGACACACCAGGCTCCTCCACCGTATCCACCATGGACAGTGGCTTGAGGAGCTGAAGGCACACTTAAGGACATGTCAGTGGCTACTGGGGACTGAACCAGACCGTGCACAGCCCCTGCCTTGGGTCAAGATGGATTTCACACTGAGTATGTGCATGTCTAGGCTCCTCGGTCCTGAGCAGGACCTGCTTAGAAGCAAAGGTCCTAGTCATCAGAGGGTGAGGCAGGTCCTGCTTGGTCCTACTTCTCTCTCCCTCTCTTAGATAAGATTCTCTCTTAAGTGAGCCTAGATCCCTGCTGTCAGTTAGAAGCCCAGATCGTCATTTTTAATGTCTCCAGAAGGGGACAGTAGAGAGGAAGACAGGTAGGAAATAAGCCATAAGGACTCTGGCTGGTCCTTTGGCATGGACACTGGGATGGGGAGAGTAGATCAGGTATCCTCGCCGTGCCTCAGTTTCTGTAAAAGTTTGGAGGAATCCCCAAATGCCTTTCTTTCAAGCCCTAGGTTCTGTCCCAGAGGCTGGCTGGGAGGGGGCAAACTATCCTGTTTCAGAGCTTTATAAAAGGTCATGGCCACAGGGAATCTTACTAATGGCCACTTGGGAGCTGGGCAGTGGGAGAGGCGTTGGAGGAAGCCACCAATGGCACACGGGACCGGAGGTAACCTGCAGAGAATCTAGTGACACCACAGCCAAGGCCAGGGCCGATCGGTTCTGCAGCAGCAGCATCATCTTTCTCATCTGAGGAGGGACCCTGAGTTGGGACACAAAGGGTTGGCAGTGGGGCCACCCACGCAAGGCCCCTGTTCCCTTGAAAGCCTCATTAGAACACACAGAAAATGATTTGCTGGCCGCGTTGCATTGCTGTTGCTGCTGCTGCTGCATACAGTTTGCTGCACGTTAAATTCATTATTTTAACAGGTCAGTGCCTCTGACAGATATTCATTTGTGGGAGATGAGCACGGCTGCTTCTTTAATCCCTGTGGATTATTCGGCTCTCCGGAAAGGCGATACCAGTGACTCGCAGAGACTTTAATCCCGATCGCTCAGACTGTTTACAAGGAGTGAAAAAAATCAGAGCTGAGGGCCTTTCAAGGGGGCTGGTCTGATACCCGGTCCTGCTGGCCAAAGGACTGTGGCCACGCAGCCACTTTGAGGGGCAGAGGCAAAGCGTTGATGGTGTTCAGGGTGGCAGGGACATGACAGAGGAGCTGGGCACCCCTGAATAAAGCTCATGCCCTAGTCCAGTCAGCCAGGGCCCTGTGGGAGGTCTTTCTGGGGGAATGCTTCCTCTTTCTGTCTGCCATGTACTCTCACCGCCTTCTCCAATCCAAGTGGTTGTGTGTGACTGAGGGTCTGGACGGGAGGCACAGGGGTTCTGGGACATATTCTGAACATGCTCTTTTTCCATTAATGGTCTAGGCAGGGATGATTACAGAAGACTGTTAGGGAATCACTGAGGGCTCCCTCCTGAGGGAGTCCCACAGATGGACATCTAGTTTCCCCCAGGAATGCATGGGAGATTTTCTCTGCTTGGTAGCTTGTTCCAGAACCTCCCTGGAGCTGCTGATGGCCATAGTTGGGTCCTGCTGAGAAGCTGTGGAGGGAGGCCAACCTGGCATGTTACTTGGTACCCTCCCAGTGGCCTCTGAATATGGTCCTGCCCTCCCTGTGAGAGCCGTTCCTCTACCCTGACGTCATCTTCTCTTGTCTGTGGCTGCTACTCCTCTCTCCTCGGGACCACAATTTCCTGAGTTTTGTGGTAGAGTTCTGTGTTCTCAAAGCTCTGGCTCACTAGTCTAGCTGATACCCTCAGGTAACCCCATTCAGAGACACTGCTTTCTGTGCCGAGGGCAAAGCAGAGAAGAGCGGATCTGGAATATCTAGGCCTGTGGACCTTGTTGTCCATATGGGTGACAGGTGGACAGGGGGTGGAGTGCCACCAAAGATTAGAGATGACAGCCTTTGCTTTCCTCTTGGTTTCTTAACCAGTCTCTACTGGTGCTGACTCCTGCTGAGAAAGGGTCGTGTGTGTGTGTGTGTGTGTGTGTGTGTGTGTGTGTGTGTGTGGACATTGAAAGTGCGCACTGTCATGCATTCATATCCAGTCTTGTGTGTTTGTGTGCATAGTTCTACCTGCAGTGCTGGCTACTTGAGAATATGTTCACCCATGTTCTGGGGGCAGTGGCTACCTGTCCAGTGAATGAGCAATTAATTGGTAGGTGATAAACCAATTAGCCCTAGAGCTTTTGAAAATAATGAATGAGGGTCCTGTAGATGTCAATATTTGAAAATACTAATTTAAGGCCTATTAGCTGAAACAAATTTTAATTAAACAGGGAATAATCAGGGTGATGAGAGGAAAATAAAAGATTTGGCCAGTGGCTGAGTCTTCAGCAACCCTGGACAGGGGAGGAAGGGGCTGTGTGGATCCCAGCTTGAACTTTCCAAAGGTGGTAGGGCAAAGGTGAAGAAGATGACCATATTGTTACTCTGGATGCCAGCCCCCCTCTATAAAATGAAGGGTGAGTCTCCAGGAATGTTCTCTGGGCTTGAAGGAAAGAGGCATGAAATAGAAGGGCTCTAGATGTGGATGCTTCCCTTGGGCATGGTTCTTTCCAAGGTGTTGCCCTACGGCAGCTGGATCAGAGTTTACACATCCATGGAGCTTCAACCCAGCACAATTAAACAATTGACCCTGCCTGCAGAGTCCTGTAAGGACTCAAAAGTTCTGTCTTCTCAAACACTTAATCACCCCAGACCTAAGTTACAAACACGGACTGGCTTAAATCTGTGCTCAGAGGTAGACCCGATGCTTGTGGGGTTTGTGGAACAGAATGGTTAGAAAGTGACTCCTGAACATTTTGTGTGTTCTGGGCAGTGGCAGCGTGGCTGGTTGGAAAGGGTGCCAATCCTTCCAGCTAAACCTAGAACCCTTGGGCTCATGAGTGCTGAGGCCTTGGCTTACTATCTTTGTACCTCTTCAACAGCAGTGTGACACCCAGAAGGTGCTGAACACCCAGGAAGTTCTGGGAGTACGACAGCATTTTTACCCCCCTGAGCCCTCACGATGGGGAGTAGAAGTTCCTGGAAGATGTTTGCTGAGGTTTTAATGAAGGTGTCCTTATGTAGGCCTGGGAGCCCACGTGTGTCTCCTGGGCAACATGCTAGGGAGCCCTTACACTTGTCTCTTGATGGATGCTATGATGCAGGGGTGGGGTGCTTCCCTTACACCAGGGGCCATGATATCAGCTGCTGCTTGGGTGGTGTTCTGAGTAACAGCTCCATCCTTCCATTACACCCTTGTTTCCCCCTTACACTTCCCAGTTCCCTACCTGACCCACTTTTCTAGTAACATGGATGCTTCCTCCCATGGGTGTAGCCACCAGAGAAGAGAGTCTGACATCAGAGAAGTTGCATGCACATGTGTCTGAGAGGATGTAGATGTACCTTGGTGTGTGCTCTGCGTCTCTGCACGCTTGCACACATCTTGTGTTTGCCAGTGAGTCTGTGTCCATGTGTGTATACACATGGTTGTGTGTGCATATCTGTGAGTGTGGATGCATGCCTGTGTATAACTATGTCTTTTTGCATATCTACCTGTCTTCTTACGTGTGTGTGTGTGTGTGTGTGTGTGTGTGTACACGTGCGCGCACGTTTCAGTGTATACATCTGCTGGCAGGGGACTCAGACTTGCCACGTGGCAGTGTCACACCATGTAGGGATAGTTCAGACCTGAGAGCTTCAGCTCACACTATTGCCTCTATGTTTGGTTATTTATTTATAATCCATTGTATTCTAGAAATGATTGGAGAGGGAGACCTTAGTGAGCCTGGGGTCTGCCTTGTTCATGGGCTAGGTTTTTTCTTTTCTGAGACTTACCTCAGTAACACAGCACAAACTCATCTCTTCTTTGGACTGACTTCTACTGAAGTCTTCACATGTGGGTCTCCTCTGTCTCTCACCCAAGTCAGGGATTTACCTGCAGTTCCAGCTTCCATTTATCCATCCCTATCCAGTAGCTTCCTCTGGCCAAACTATTTGTCTCAGTCCCCTTCTTCTTTATCATTACCACCCAGACTCAAGGCAGCTGTCACTACCCACGTCCTTCGGGGTAGGGCTTGGTACCCTGATATCAGCCGCGGGTCTGAGTTTGACCTCCCTTTGTGTGTAAGGCCTGCATGTCCAGTCCCTACCCTCTACCTTTACAGCTGAGCATGGTCTGGGAATCTATACACTCAGTGATGGAGGTAAAATTGGAGTTGCATAACAACCTAGGGCCCCCTGGAAACTTTTCATCTCATCGCAGAGACTGATTAAATAGCAACAAAAATAAATTATGTATACACAGGGCTGTAAAAGCACCCAGAGACCTGAGACTTGGGGTCTGTGCCTCATATAAATGCAAATACAGTAACAGCATTGCGGCGGGTCCCCACCCCCACACTACACATACCTGGCATGGAGCTGTGAGGATCGAGTGGAGCAGGGCAGAGCTTCAGCAGGTTGAAGCTTTAGACAAAACCTGAAGTCAGCCCAAGCTCCCCTTGGAAACTGGCTGGCTAGTGTATGTTTGAGGCTCAGTTCTCAAAGAACTGTGCGGAGTTGGTGCACATGGCTTCTGCAGGCAGGCTGTAAGAAAGACTGGTTCCCTGTGTTCACCACAGCCCCTGGCTTCTGAGTCCCTTTATCCCTTCCTGGAAGATAAGGGGGTGGTCACTCAGGTGCTCTTTGGTTACTGTCTCCCAGGCTGAGCAAAGGTGCCCACACCTTCAGGATGTCCTGCCTCCAGGAGGGCAGTGTCTGCTTCTTCTACTTATCCCATGACAGAGATTGGAGCTGACACTAGCAGCTCTCATCTGGTCTGAAGGTGGGGCCAGAGCCTTTTAGAGTTGTAGATGTCTCTGGATTCTCTCCCACTCCCCATTGCTAGTCTCTTCCCTCAATCCTGGATCTAGAGAATTTGTCCCTAGGCATGGCCACTAAAGCCACCTAGTTAGACATGCTGGATGCCTTTTTTGTTGTTGTTGTTGGGTGTCATGGGTGAGCCAAAAGACAATGGGCCAGCTCACCTTCCTTCCATGATTTCCTTCTTGACCCCTTCCTTATGATCAAGTCCACTCCTTGGCACATAGTAGGTGTCTATTGAAAACCGGCTGATGGGGATGTAGAGCTGGGGATGTAGTCCAATGGTGGAATGCTTGCCTAGCATGTGTGAGGGCTTTCATCCCCAGCACCATAAACCAAACTAGCTGACTGACCAAAGTCCAAGGAGGAGGAGCTTCAGTAAACTACAATCACCACAATAAAACCGAACCAGAGTTAAGACCAGGTTTGTGTTTTGTGAAAGAGATTTGGCAACATCAAAGGTCTCCCACCTTGAAAATTTGATTTTCCGTTGATTCAAGGAACGAGGGCCATGAAAGATGCCTGCAGTGGTATCTCTGACCCTGGACTAGAGCCGCTACCGTTCAATTACATCTGTCCTTTCTTCGGGTTCACTCCTGCTGGCTCCTCAATCAGTGGCTAGGAAGCAACCAGGACTGGTGGAATGGTGAGGGGGTCCTAGAGCCATCTGAGGAGAGACCATCCCCCCAAGTTTATATCCCCAAGCATCTGAGCCCAAAGAGGGGGAAACTGGGAATGGGGCGAGAAAGGGTTAATTTGCTCTTTTGACTTATTCAAAAGGCACAGTGAAGAAAGAAGAGAAAAAAAATAACAGTAATCAGACGAGGGTGCTCATCCTTCTGTAAGGAAGGACAAAGACGGTAGCATGCAGAGCAGGGAAAAGCATCGCAGGCCGAGGGACTGGGGCCAGAAGCAACAAGCTACAATGCATGTTTGATGCACCATACAAGACACGTGAGCGAATACAGTTTATTGCTTCTCACACAGCCTGCTGAAAGTGTTCCTACAAAGAACCTCCTCATGTGGTCATTTTACACAGGAGGACAAAGAGTTGCAGGGTCAGAAGTCAGGGACTCATCTGTCCCCTGCATGACACCCTAAGGACAGCCACTGGAATCCACTTAGTGTCAGCCCCTCGGAGGGATGAGCTTTGCAGCCACAGAGACGCTGCCTGGACTCATCTGTCTTGTATCGCTCCCCAACTCCCCTCATCGAGGAAGCCATCATGGGTTCCACTCTGGCCTATGGTGGTTTTATTAACAATGCCATTCTCTCAGCCCTTCAAGTTCTGTATTTATGTTCTTTTGGTTTGCTTCTGGTGCAAAGGGAGCTGGAGAGGCCTGCCAAACTTGTTTCTAATGCCCATCTACTGGCTCAGTCCGGCTCACACAATGCAGGAATCTTACTACCACACATACACATTTCTGACATAAGACATGAATAGGCTGAATGAGTTGGATGGATGGCAGGGGATGTGCCAGTTTACTTCTTCCCTGGATGGTCCCCTCTCCTTACTGTCCAAGGAGTAACAGTGCTCTGGGAAGGTAAAAGCTGAAAGGATGCTGACAGAGCATCTGAGGCCCTTGCAGAGGAAAAGAGTGAGCACCTGCCTACAGAGGAGCCACTTTGGGCTGCTCTGTGCTAGAGGTGGCCCAGCCACAAGAATCAGGCAATATAGCTTGCTATCTGCTGCACCACTCTTGGCAAGACAGTTCAAAAGTTGATGTTTTCTCTTCATTCTTCTGTTAAGACAGTTGTGTAGCCCTCCCAACTGAACCAGATAGTTCTTAGGGACAAGGATCCATCTCATGCTGTCAGTATACCTACCCCATCCAGCTCGGCACAGCACATACATCAGGCAAACCACAGTATTGACAGAACCAATTTTTGGTTAGAATATTTGCCTTTGGAAATGATCTTAAAATGGCAAGTTACCCTTGGAAGGAGGAAGAGTTGCGGCAGGTCGCAGGGTTCCCAGAGAGCCTTGAGGCTCGCTGCTGGCATTTGCATTCTGTTAACTGCCATGTGACCACTGGGACTTGACTGTAAGGACCGGTGGACAGAACTCACTGAGGGTGTGGCATCCCTGTGCCAAGCATCCTGTGAGGGGAGGGCATCCCTGTGCCAAGCACCTTCTGTACTCCTGTCTCTAAAGGCAGGAGCTCTATTGTGGTACTCGGTGTCCTGCCCTCCTCTGTTGTGAGTACCAGCAAGATGTGTTTTGGAGGCAGAGGTGGGACTTGGGGGGGCACCTGGCTACGCCATTCCCCTGTGTGTTGAACAGGGAGTGGAACCCTGAGCCAAGGCCTTTCAGCAAGACTCAGAATTGTCTCTATTAGTGTTGACTTTTCAGTAGGTGGTCTGTTGATGCCAGAAGATGACAGTTGTTATGAGGGGTGCAAGGGAGGGGTGAGACTAAGCCTTCTCCCCAAATGCTCCAATGCTTGGCTATCACACAGCACTAAGATCACCCTAGCATCTCCTAGCAAATCTCAGGTCAGGAAAATGAGCGTTATAGGGGAGATTCAGTTCTTTTGACCATCTCCTACCAAACCCTGGAGGCCAAAGGAGGAGGCACGGCGAGGATGGGAGTGTCTGCATGCTCCTGGGATGCACTTTATGTCTGTACTTCTTAGGATGCCCTTTGGGGACTGGGGACCATGCTGATCTCTCTACCGCCCTGCTCTGAGGACCCAGCCTCCATGTTTGGCTGAGAGACTGAGATTCTTTTGAAGGAAAGTTGTGATGGGTGACCAGATATTGGCCCCATTGCTAGCTGGTGTGTGTGTGTGTGTGTGTGTGTGTGTGTGTGTGTGTGTGTGTGTGTGGTTATTGCCCAGCTGCCTCTGGTTCTAGTGCATCTGTGAGGAGGCCACCCCTCCTGGATTCTTCCAACTCTATTCTAGTTTCCGTCTTCCCCCTGCCACCAAATTTCTCCCTCTTGCTCAGGATGCTCTCTGACCCCCAGTTTTTTTGTTTTTTATTTTTTTATTTTTTTTCAGAGCTGACTGAAACAACACACTAGTTTTGAACTTAAATATTCTAGCCCTCTTCAGCACCAGATCTCAACAACACCCACTTCCCTGGGTTCCTCAAGGAGTCATAATTCAGGTGCCTTCAGTCTGTCCCACCTTATGCAGCAAGCCATGGGCTCTTGGGGATTCAGCCTTAGTAGACCCCTGGCCTTTGGCAAGAGCAGAGCTGGAAGGACCTCAGCCCCTAGGTACAGAGCCACACTGCAAACCTGGGCAGAGCCTGTGGAGGGGGAGGAGGGAATCCAGGGGGATGAGGAGCAGCAGAGCCAGAGCAATGGCCAGCACAGCCATCTCTTTGCCTCCCTGCTCACCGCCCTCATGGCTGGGGCCAGGCAGGAGGGGTGCCGGAGGCAGCAGCAGCAGCAGCGGTGACTTCATATCTTTGTTGTTGTAGCTGCTGGGCTGAAAATAGTCCTCTCTCAGGCAGGCTGGCTCAGGGTGTGAAAAGCTGGCTTCCAGAGAGCAGCATGAATCAGCCAGGGAAAAACATCAACCACAGCCCTGCGCTGGCTGAGGAATGGAAGAACATAGGGGGCACAAGGTCCCACAAATCCCAGCGCTTCTCACTCCTGTAGTCCTTTAACATACAACCGTGGACTCACCACAGCCAGTCATAGCCTTCTCCAACACTCCGCTATCAGCCCTCCAAGCACAGCTTTTTCTGTTGGGAAAGCTTCCTGTCCAGGGAGCTGTGGTCGAAGCCCTTAGCCCTGCAGTGGACTACAACACAGTTAATATCTCCCTCATTTTACAGATGTGTAAACTAAGGCTCTGATACATCTGTTCAGCTGGCAAAGACACACACAGAAAACAAAAACAAAAAAACCCAAAACAACCCACCTCTGCCCGGTACCATTTAGCCGGCATCTCTGGCACCTTCTCTTAGCTCCATTTACTTGATGGGACTACATGCCCCAATACTTCCAAGAGACATCTCCGACTACCAAAGGACTCTAGAGATGCCTGTTTGGTGGCGCAGAGGACAGACAACACAGAAAACTGTGTTCTCGGGCCAGGTGCAATGGTACAACTGTAATCCTAGTACTTGGGAGTGACCGGCAGGACGACAGTGAGTTCTAGGCCAGGCCAGTCTAGTCTGAAGAGTGAGATCCTGTCTCAAGACACCAAAGAGAGGAGGAGGAGGAAAGGGAGAGAGAGGAGGAAGAAGAGGAAGAAGAGGAAGAGGAGGAGGGGGAGGAGGAGAATGGGAAGAATGACCAGAAAGGAAGACTCTGTACCCCTGTGCTGGAGGGAACTCTGGTGCTGAGGGCAGTATTGCCCCACCCTACCTCTGCTCACTGGCCTATCTTCTGAACGCCTACAGCCAAGGGGTGGGCCATCCCAGCACGATTCCCAACCATCCCCAAGCTTCACCCCCACCCTAAGGTGTATCAGATAATTAAGTCTCTCTCAAGCCTGCTTAGTCCAATGCAGATTAATTTATTATTTAAACCTGAATAGACTATTAGTTCATTGTCTTAATAGTCTTGACAAATGCTTATGTGGGGGAGTACAAGATGGAAATGCTCCTACTTGTTGCCCCCACCCACCCACCCACCAGTTGGCAGGGAAAATTTCCACGCATGGGTCCTGGGGAGCTGCCAGTGAGGTGGGCACATGCAAAGAGGGACACTGGGCTCCAGGCCCCAGGGCTGCAGAGGAGGCTGTAAGCATGAAATCCCCATCTTCTGCGCCGCCTTGCCCCACCTCCTCTCCAGCGAATAAAGGAGAGGAGCAAAAGCAGGAAACAGCAGCAAGTTTCTCAGCTGGAGGCTGCAGAGAGACCCTTCCTCCCTGCTATCAGGGAGCAGGGGGCGGGGGTACAAGGCAGGTGCACCCTACCTAGCTTCTCACTTTTGTGGGGCACAGGTGGTTTAAGCCTGGAGGGCTCTCGGCATCTCAGTGGGCCCTTCTTGGAAGGGTGCCTGCACCCAATGATCCAGAATCTCTTCAGCGAGGCTGGCTTCGCTGACTTCTAACTCCCCACCCCTATTCACTTACGTCCCCAAGAACCAAGGTAAGGCATCAGATGGCTCTGTCCCTGGGATGAACGCCTCCTCCCTTGAAAGCGGTCCCTGGGGAGGACACTTAGGGGCAGGGCAAAGGACTTGTCCTTGCTTCCTGTCTCTCACAGGGTTGTTTCCTCAGCCTCTTGATCTATAGAAATGGTGATAAAGATATAGAGAGCCTTATTGACTAGATCACAGCCCCAATGCAAGAACTGGCTTTTCTGGCAAGTCACCTCTGCTGTGGACTGAATATTTGCACTCCTCCAGTAAACACGCCCAAGTACCAAGGCCAGTTTGATGCTGGTGAAATGTAAGGCCTTTGGGAGGTAAATAGGAACCGTGAGGTCATGATGGTGGGGCCTTCACAGTGTGGTTAGTGTCCTTAGAAGATGGAAAAATGAGAGCTCTCTCTCTCTCTCTCTCTTTGCCACAAGGACACAGCCAGAAGGTGGCTGTCTATAAGCTAGGAATAGAACCCTCCCCAGACACAGAAATCTGCCAGTGTCTTGATCTTGAACTTTTAACTCCTAGAACCATGAGAACAAAGTCTGCAGGTGAAGCCAGTCTGTGGGCTTTGGCGAAGGCAGCCTCATTTGCAGACGGAAGGACAAAGCCTAGGAGGTTGGATGACTGACTCCAGGGACAGAGTGAGTTGTCCCCAGGTTAGTGATGAAACTGAGCTTCCAGGTGTCACTGCTACCCCTGACATAGACTGAGTGCTCACCGTGGGGAGCTTGGCAAGGCAAGGTGCGACTCTAGAGAAGATGAGGACAGGACGTGCTCCTGGCTCTGAGACGCAAACAGCCTGAAGGCATGTCTTTTGTAGAATGGACACACTTTAAACAGCTGCCCCGACAGACAAGGAAATTGAGGCCCACCGGTTCAGGGCTAGTGGTAGGAGGGGTAGGTCCCTTACTTCCTAATGCCACCCTGCCTCCCCCTACCATGCACTGAGCTTCCTTGGCTGCATCAGAACCTGGGAACAGTTGGTTCCGGGCCATGTTTACCCTGGTGCCTCTCGGGTTGAGAGTGGAGCCGGAGCCCTTGGCAGGGAAGGTGCTGAATTAAGCCAGGAAAAAATATATGGGACACATCGTGTGGCTGTGGTTTCTTCACACCATCCAGTCATACAGCTGGCAATTAATTTCCCCTATAAATGAAACACCTTACATATCACTTCATCTGGAGAGCCTGAATTGACAGCAGCGGGTGTAATTTATACATACTTTTTACCCATCTGTTAGCATTCAGGCTTCAGGCTGCTTGTGTGTGTGTGTGTTTTCCCTTCAATTCTCTCCCCAAATTGAAAGGATTAGGTTAGGATTAGGTGAGTGTTTTAACCAGATATTCAGAAAGATGGATGGCTATGTTTCCAGACGGCTAATGCCCAGGGGAGCCCCTCTAACAATGGTGGCCAGGTGGGGCTCAGTGATCTGGGAAATTGCCTCCACCTGAGAGCCTCAGTCCCAAAGCCTGGATGCTGGAGCTGCAGAGGGCCTCAGGGACTGCCAGCCCACCTCTTCAGTTCTGCAGATGAGGGAACTGAGGCTCAGGGAAGCAAGGTCACGGGTGCAAGGCTGCACTGCTGGGTGAAGGCAAAACACAGGTGGACCTGGACTCTGGCTGCAGGGAGAGTCGCAGCAGTGATAGCTCCATTTCACCGTGAGTTTGGCAGACAAGTTGAGATGGGGTCTGGATGCACTGGCTGGCTAGGGGACCGTTTCTCCCAACCCCTCAGATGCCGTGGAAATTGGGTTTCCGTTTACTGAAAGCAGAACCAAGATATGGCAAGTTTTGGAGATCTTTTTTCTAGTTGTGTGGATCTGTGTTTATGTGGGTGCTTACACTAGTCCTGGGGCTAGTGGTTATAACCCTTTCTAGTACCCACTTCTCCTGATTTTTTTTTCCTGGCGCTATGTGCTGTCTTCTCCCAAAGAGTCTCCTCTTCAGGTTCTGCTAAGAACTTGGGGACAAGGACCATACTGGACTCCAAGGGGACGTCCAACCCTGGCTTAGCTCATCTTTTCTAGGAAGCTGCTGTGGGAGACTGGGTTCAGTCAGTATGGCTGGACAGCGGCACATCCTCTGTGGCCTAGGCTAAAGGAGAAGGGTGCGATTGTCATTACAAACCTCTGGAGAAATATTTGTTCCCAGGATCCCTGCACCTTGAGTCTATAGAGGCCCAGTCAATTGTATGTACGCTCCTTCAGTGGCCCTGTATTGAATGCCTACCAGACATACTTTGTTGTCCTAGGCTCCCAGAGCATCCAGAGGAATGCTGCAGAGTCCTACCCAGAAAGGTCACATGGGTCCCCATGTCTTCTGCCCCTCAAGGTCACAACAAGGTACAGATCTCCTAATGCTGCCTTCTTCAGTAACCCCTTGCCTAGGCTGGGCCCGAGAGCTATTAGTAGCATTGACCCTGCCTGGTTAGAACCAGTAAAATAGTTGTGTATTAATGCAGGGACCTGGGGAGACGTGGCCATTAAATGTTCCATCAGACCCAAGGTGTCCTATACACGCTCCCTGTGGAGTGTTCCAGGCAGCCTTGTCTGGGGAAGGGGAGGGGGGGCTTGGTGAAGGGGAACGTGTTGGAAATAACAACCAGGTGGAGAGGAGGGGAGGCCGGGCTGCACTCTTCCTCTGGAGAGCTGAGGACATCCTAGAGAACTGGGGAGGAAGGACAGGCATGCCCCTGCCTCCTCCGTTCAGCCCACTGGGCCTTTCAGGCTATGGCTGCATGCCCAGTTCGTGCTGGGCCCAGAGGGGCAGTATCCAAGCTCACCTCCCCATCCCATGGTGCCTCCGATTTCACTTCTACTGTCTAAGGAGCATTTCCTCCTTTGCAGACCAGATGTCCCCAGTTTTAGCTCCAAAAAAAAAAAAATGTAGTCACGGAATAATGGAAGTCACAGAGGAAAAGCTGTTTCCCCTTCCACTGAGGAGGTGAGACCCGCAGGGAATAATTAGTGAATGGTACCGGCTCAATTTAAAATACAACCAACTGCATCCTATGGGGCAGGTGATTACCTCAATGAGTGGCCTGGAGGGAGAGAAGCAAAAGCAGCTGAAGTCATCAACCCAGCTAACTGCCCAGCCATCTAGTGCTGTCTTCTCACTTACCGCCCACGCCTAACCTGCCGCCCACCTGCTCACCCTCCAGAGACCCCCCACCCCCACCCACCCATGCTCTGTCTGGGCCAGTGGTTCCCTACTGCAAGTGGTGACTGGAGTTCTCCCCTGATCTCCAGGGCTTAAAAATAACCCAGAGATGATTTATAAAGCAATATAAGACATCAAAATTCTAGACAGGGCTGTCTTGTCAGTGTCTCCATATCGCTCCTTCCAGGCTGTGCCTGCCAGGGTGGATGGCTAACCCTTTCTGCTGTGGGGATGTTTTCTGACTGCCTCCCCACAGCGATGTTACATCTGAATAGCCAGTGTGGCAGTCTGGAGGGTGGGGCAGATTGGGGAGGAGGAAGCAGGATGCAGGGATCCAGCCAGGTCCCTCCTGGCATTCCTGATGCTCAGAGCTGGCTCCTCTGTGCTTCCTAGACCGCAATAACTCAGGAAAAACACAACAACAAACCAACAGGGTAACGGAACAGGCTGGAGAGCTGGCCTGTGGGGGCTGTAAGTGCATTAATGGCTGGGCTGGTTGCAGGGAGGCCGCAGACAGATGCTGCATGTGTTTGTGTTTGCTTTCCAATGTTAAGGTCTCAGAACCAGAAAGAACAAACTAGGAGATTCAAAAAGAGGAGGCTAATTGTTCGGATGGGAAGAGAGTAACGGGGGCAATTAGTTACAGGAAGTGGGGGGTAGAGAGCCCTGGTGGTTTGGCCAGGGCAGTCCAGCCCAGCTAGGGATGACCTCTCAACCAGGGGTCATTATTCTGAGTCTGGGTGTCTCCCTTGTGGTTGCCCATCTTACAAGGTGCATGTGAACTACCAGAGGGCATCTAGTTACTATGGCTTTGGGAGCGAAATCACACCACATCCTCACCCACTGCTAGATTTCAGGCCCTGGAAGCCTGTGTTCGTAGAGGCTCAGTTCAGTCCCTCTCCTGGGCTGGGGTTGGTGCTTCCTGATGACTGGGTGGTCCTAACTCATAGGGATTTCTCCTTCCTTTGAACACTCCTGGGTCTCCAGCCTGAGCTACAAAGACCCCAATGTCTCTCTCCATTTATAGCATCCCCTTTTCTGGCTCCCTGCTGGTGCCTGGCATAGAGTTAGACAGGCCACTGGGCCCAGCTAGATGTATGAACACAGAGGGAATTACCCAGGGGGCTTTGGGAGAGGGCAGGGAGCCGGGCAAGGGAAAAATCAAAGGGAAAACAAAACAAAAAAGCAACCTAACAAGGCCTCTGTGCGGCCCCTGCCTGGTCCTGCAGGCCGGCTGCCTGCTGCCTGGGTCTGGCCATAAAGGAAGCTGAGAATCCACATTCAACATGTACCAAAGTCTCAGATCTCAGATCGATTCTGGGGAGCCATCTGAGAATACTTAAAAACTGTAGAGTGTAGGGGGGAAAGTCTGCCCTTTGAAGTAGAAAGTGGTCCATTTGCAAATTAGTGGCTGGGTGGGCCTGAGACCCTCTCAGAAAGGAGAAGGCATGGCTGGTACAGACACCTCAGGAAGCAGAGAGGATGGGTAATCTTTATCAGAAAGCATGTTAGTCGCCCAAAGGGGCATCACCCTGAAAGCATGGTAAGGCCCAAGCAGGCAGCTTTCAGCAGTCAGTTTCCCAGCTCAAGAATCCAGGCCTCATTGCACTGTTCTCTAGATCTTCTTTAAGAAAGAGCTAGTGAAGGGTTCTGTATGACCCTCAGTAGAGTGATTGCCTAGCAACCTGGCATGCACAAAACCTAGGATCAATCCCACTGGGAATGGTGGCATGGGCCTGATATCCCTGGACTCAGTGGGTAGAAGCAGGAGGAGCCAGAGTTTAACGTCATTTTCAACTACATACCGAGTTCAAGGCCAGCCTGGGATATGTAACAGCTATTTTTTTTTTTTAAGTGGCTGGGTAGTCCTGGACTGCTAAGCTAAGCTTCAAGCCTCCTGCATGGGCATGAGCAAGATCCTCTAGGGAGGCAGTTTGGAGTCACAGAATTCTCCAAAGGGGCCTGGGAAGGCTCCCTAATCCCCTTCCTGACACACACCTCTGCCTCTTTCTGACTCAGAACTTGCTCTCAGGCCTCTGACCTGAGGGAGCTCAACACCTCGCCCCACCCCCACCCCTGACCCGCTCTTGCTGGTGTCCTTATTTCTCACTTCTTTCTCACCTGTTTGCCGTGGGCAAGAGTTAATGTTCTGAGTGGTCAAAGTGCCAAGAATAACTGGCGGTTTGAACTCACGCTTGGCTCTCGATGAGATACTTATATTTTCCCTTCAAGACCCAGGGGGCACGGGAAAAGGGGACAGAGAGGCTGTAAGAGCTGGAAGGGTGCTTAGGAAACACTGTCTTCTGGATATGGCCCTGCTGATGTAACCATGATCACACTGTAGCTACCTGTGGCTACCTGCACAAGACCGCCTCCCCCCCACTCCGCCACACGACATGGACATGAAAGTGTCCGTGGGACTAGTTAGGGAAAGAGATGTCTGCAGGAATGGGAAGGAGTAAGAGTGTAATGGGGGCCAGAGTATGTTTACAGTATATTATATGCATGTACTGAGTTGCCAAAATTAAATATTTTTTAAAAGTTTAAAAAAAAAATTTGACCTGACCTCTAAGACTTCTCTCACTTCTGGATCTTTGGTGGCTACACAGAAGGAACCATGCTTCCATTGCTGAGGCTGTGGGGGAGTGGAGGGGTGGGGGTGAGGCGGGGGGGGGGGGGGGGGGGGTTAGGTTGGGGGATGGGCAATTCATGTCTCCCCAGATGAGAGTCCCTGGAGAGTGAACGCAATCCAGTCACAATCTCTCTATGAAAGCTGTGCTGCCAATGGTACCTACTGGGGGGGGGTAGGGAGTGTGGGACTAGCCTTCTGTGCATTAGATCTAGATTAAAGAGCCTCTCAAGGGTGAAGTCCTGGGCTCGTCTCTGCTGCACACCCTCCCTGGCTCTCTCCATTCTCTTTTATGAGTAGAAGTGGAGGAAGAAAAGGCTCCAGGCTGTTATTTTAACAGTAGATGTGAGAGCCAGGCTCTGGGAAGGGTCCCCTGGTTGCCCCTCCAGGCTGGCCCTGACCTCATGCTCACTGGGGAGGGTTCACTGACTGCCCACCCAGGCTGGCCTCACCTCATGCTGACTCTAGCACATTTCCGTTGGTGTGAAATTGACCCCTGTAGCCTTTT
>CABHPQ010165026.1:0-27314 GCA_902168405.1 Peromyscus aztecus | reverse complement strand
AATACCATGAGATGCATTCATAAGAGAAATGTCTGTAGTAGTGGTCTGTTTGTGTGCTTGCTAGTTACCCACGTTGACTAAATGGTGAGTTTCAGTTACTTTCATCAGTGAGGACGATAATAGTGTGGAAGATTAAGACTAGCAAAAGGCTTATTTCCATGTTACTTTGGGTTTTATTTTTCTTCTGAATATTTGAGGATTTTTGTTTTTCTTGGGTAACTACTATTATTTTGTATTTTGTGAGCGTACTGCCATCCTGAGAAGGCAACTTCTGTCTTGAGGGGATTGTACTACTGTGTTAGAGAGGAATTCAGTAATAGGCATTGCTGTGTGTGTGTGTGTGTGTGTGTGTGAAAGAGAGAGAGAGAGAGAGGTAGAGAGACTTAGACAGACAGACAGACAGACAAAATGACTCCATCAGGTAGAATGTCTGAAATCTGGGTGGATTCAGGGAGGTACCGTAGTTATGGAGGATAGAGCAGATCTGCCCCTGGTTTGCTGACCTTGGAGGAGAGGTGTCAGGTAAACCTGGGTGGCTAAGCCAGAGGCCACTTTAGGCCCAAAGACCTCGATGTCAGTAAGGGTGGCTAACACTGAGAGTTTGTTTTTGCTAACTCTGCCCCTTTGGTTATTTAAGAAAGGCAGAGAGGGATGAGGGCCTGTGGAGGATGAAGGACCAAGAGTGACCATTGGGAATGGCAAGACTAGGGGGAATGGCAATATCAGGAAGGCATTTTTGGGGGGTTGCAGTTGAGGAGCAACCTCATTCCTTAAGCATTGAGAAGCTATTAAAAGGTTTTATTGGGCTCAGGGGATTCCTAGGAGTGGGGACCTTCATCAGATGATATTCTGGGAAGAACAGGTAAGATGGTTGGCCTAGGACATGAGTCCAGAGAGGGCTGGTGAAGGTCTGAAGCAAGGTAGTGATGGAGATGGTAGAGAGGAAGCCAGGTGAACACTTGGGCATTTCTTTCTCTGTATATTTAACTTGAGGCATGCATGTACTCTTGTAGGCTTTGGTTCTTCTCCCTTTTAAATGAGAGTGCTTTCCAGTAGATTAGGTGGAGCTTTGATGGACAGAGTAGGAGTGCTCCAGTTGATTCTGGTCACTGCCCGGGGATTAAGTACCCCAAGAATTGTCTGGCAAGCAGAGCACCTCTTATTCCTGGTGAGAGGTGAAGCCATGCAGTGGGCATTGAGAATTCTGAGTGCCGTGTTCCACTGGGAGAGTGTTGTGCCAGCTGATCTGTAGCTGAGTGGCATGTTCAGACTTGTTCTGAGACTTGGGTTCCCTTCATGATGGAAGGATCTGGATGTGGGTAAGGTGGGAGGAAGCCAGCCTGTTGAACAAGTATTGCTGTGCAGCTCTTCAGACTGTTAACCCCTAACTTCTGTATGCTGTTTCCCAAAAGCAGGAACATCAAAGCTTGACAGAAATCCAGGGTCCCTGCTGCGGTGGGGTTTTCACACTTTCTGAAACACTGTAATAAATGTGTACTCATGAATAGCAGCAAACTTGTATTTTGCCTTTTTTTTCTTAGCCAGACTTGGAGATAGGTATATTTCTATGTATTAACACAATCCGAAAATATTATCCATGCCCTTTTTTATAACAAACAGTGTATGTGTTCACAGGTTGAACCTGAAAGAACAAAGAAACATTTTTTTTTTTTTTCCTCCTTTTGGAGTGATATGTCACAGGAAAGTTGTACTGAGCTGAAGAATAGTTACCCAAGGAGCTTCCTTCCTAGGGGAGTGGAAATCACTGTAATTGAGTGTCTTAAAGGTAGATGCTTTAACATATGAGTTTCTTGGTGGTATTTCGTTTGTTTCTTTATTAGTAAGTCCCTGCCCTCTGGTGTGAGTGGCTGTGTGAATCAAGCCCTGCCCATGCTTGGATCATCAGAAAGGTCTCGCTCTCTCTGTTGTCTTAAGTTCACAATGCCCATATTTTATCAGTGCGTCCACTTTCCCAGTCATTTATTCCTGTCATTAAAAACAATAGCAGGTAACAGGAGGCTGTGTCATTGTAGAAATTCACACTCTTTGGATACAGAAAGGCAAGATGCTGAGACGCAGCTATGGTGAGAGGTGAGCACTACCATGTGGCCACCTCTCTGGTTTTTTCTCCGGCTTAGATGGGGTCAGTAGACGGTAAAGTGAAGTGTTCAAAAGCATATTAGATGGCTTCTTGGTGTCCCACGTTTAGAGCATGTGGTGGTTGTCAGGATTTGAATTAGTGTTTACAGTGTTTCTCTCACAGGGTAGACAGATCCCTAGCAAATTGTGGTATGCAGGGTATTTGCAAGTAGTTGCTTTGAGAATTGAAGTAGATTTTACACTGAGTTTGGTTTCTCATCTGAATGATCAGTGTTAGAATACCAGGGCTGCTTATGACCAGGGTAAGGATCCCCAGGTGCTTCCCTCACTGGAGAAGACAGGGCTGACAGTAGTTTGCTCTGCTAGCAGAGAGCCCAAGGGTTGAGTCAGGCTAAACTCTTTGGGTGTGTGCAAAGATGGCCAGGGAGAGACTGGGGAAGGGCAAGGAAATGTTACCTTTATTACCAGTCGCCAAAAGCAGGTTTCTGGGTTTTAGAATTTTACACCACTGTTTGCCAAATAGAATATGATCTGTTACGAGACTGCTTCGTTACCACAGACTGCTGGCATTGTTTGGGTTAAGTAATTAGCGAAGTAATGACTCAGGATGCATGTTTTCCTGGACAAGTTTTAAAGAACAGTGTTTTAGGACTTCATGTTTTAAGAAGAGAAATGTTTTATGTATGGGGGCCATTACAGGGAGTTTAGAACTAAATGGGGGAGTCAAAGGAAAAAAATGTACAGCGGTGTTTTTTTTTTTTTTTTCAGGTACTTACTGTACTTTTTCCTACATGGGGCTTCTTGTGTGTGTTAGTGCACTGTGGGGAGGGATACTGCTTCCTTCAGTGAAAGCAGGAAAGACAGAGTGGACACAAAGTGACAGCTATAAGGTCTATGTGCGGCAGGCTTCTCTGTGTCATTCTCTGGTCCTCAGCCAACACAGCTGCTTTCAGACCCATGGAACCAGTTCAGCCCACTGCTTGTTATGAGACAGGTTCTCACTATGTAGCCCTTGGTTGGTTTGGAACTTGCTGTGTAGACCAGGCTGCCCTTGAACTTGTAGATCTGCCTGCCTCTGCTTTCCGTGTTGGGATTAAAGGTGTGTGCCACTGTACTGGTTGTTAAAAGCAACCAGTTGTTGCTTTTAAATGAGGCAGGGTCTCCTTAGTTTATGTCTGTAGCTCAGCCTGGCCTTGAACTCAAGGTTCTCCTGCCTTAGTTTCCAGAATAGCTGGGACTATAGGAATGTCTTACACCTGGCTGAAATGGTCTTTTTTTAAAATTTAGGTGGCCCAGTAACTGTTCAGTAAAACACAGTAAGAGCAGATGACTGGAAAATTGAAACAAGGTAGACATCTAGTGCTAGTGTGTAGTTTGCTGTAGCAGTTTGCTGTGCGCCCGGTGCAGTTTGGGAAACGATCTTATTTTGCACCCTGGTTAGTGAACTGTGCTTTGAGAAGCTTGGACCTGACAAGTAAAACTGATAGGGAGCAGTGCTCTCAACTCACCTTGCTGGGCACATTAGCAGGCTGTTGTCAGTGTCTAACAGTTGACTTCCCACCATTGAGAAGCTAAGCCAAGGAACCTGTGCTTCCAGCTTTGTGTTTACAGACAAATATCTCTGATCCCTGGCATTGTGTCTCAAATATGGCTACATGTGGACAAGTTATCCTATTACATTTAGATAATTAAAAGAAAGAACCGCACCTTTCAGTTATAACTTAAAAATAACCCCTCTGTTATTTATGATGAGGGCCTTAAATGTATTACAGTTACGAGTAGCGATCCAAAGTCCTAGGATGCTTGTTCCCATATATGGATCTATCCTGCCCTTCAGAGGCATCAGTGTCCAGCGCTGTCCGCTGCTGTGTCTGATATTGACTGCCGCATCTGCCTGGTGTGTGTGGTGCCCATCTTTCTGGTTACTAGACTTATTTATGCATTGGCATCCTGTGACAGCACTTGCTGCTGCTGCTGCTGCTGCGCTCCTGTAGGTCAAGAGCAGTTGGCTCTTACACTTGCTCCTCCCATAAATGAGTGTGTCGTCACTTGGGACTAAAATGATAGTTGTTTATGTTGTCGTGACTTTGTAAATACCGTTAATCTGTGAGCCAGCTGACATACAGTGTTCCCCTTTGAGACAGTCCCCTTCCTTTTAACATTGCTTGCTTTTTTATTGCTCAGTTTTCAGTGCCGCACCATTTCCCATTCACTTACCCTGAAAGATAAGCCAAATGTCTAGCAAAGTTCCACCTCTCTCAGCCGTTTTCCCTCATGCTGAGGACACATAATTAATTGTTTTAGATAACCTATTAATTTCAACTTTTCTACCCTAGAGCTACTTCAGAGCTGGGCAGATAAGACTGCCCCTAGACCTAGTGTCCAGCTGTGTCATGGAATGTCCCTGTATCTTAATGGCCACCGTCTTTGGCTTACTATTTCATTATGCTGAAATACATCGTCCAGTGGCGTTCAGGAAAAGTATTCAGGATGTAAAGTTGTAAGTCACTGCAGGCTCTAAGCTCAGCTTCTCCACCTCTGCCCCCCACTTGGCCTCTACCCTCTGTCTGGAGCATGCCTTCCGCCAGGGACTAACCCTCTGATTTGCCATGGTATGGACTGATGAGGTAGTCACTCAGCTGGGTGAGGCAAAGAAAGGGCTACAAACTTAGATAAGTTCTCTTGAGTTTAGCCTTAGTGATTTGGTAGGAGTTGCTTTCAAGTGATGATGTTTTCTGGACTCCAGAGGGCAAACTGCCTATCTATCCTGGCATTCGGGTAATAGGTTTTTTTCTTTTATGAATCAATAACTGCTCTGTCATCTTTCAGTTTTCAAAACTTGGTAGAAGTGATCTGTGTCATAGTCTCTCTCGGTCTCTTTTTCATTCTTTTGTTTACTTTATAATTTTTATGAGTGTTATAGCTCATGGTGCATATGATCACTCCACCATGGTTAACTGAGAATTATGTCTGTGTTTTAAACTTATGGATGGGCTCAGGTGTTTCTTTTCATTCAGAACAATAACAGAAACAGCATGAAAATAAAGGAAAGTGGGTCAGCAGTGCCGTGTCCAGGATCCTGTGCTGACTTAAGATGTGCAGGCCCTGGAGGTGAAGGTGAGGAAGAGGGAGATGTAGGAGGCAGATGCAGAGCAGTGCTCTTGAGTGCCCTAATGCTGCTTGGAACAGCTTTTTAAGACAGTGAGTTTGGAAATGATTTTTAAAGGTTTTTTTTTAAATTTACTGTACAGCTTACATTTCAGTGAATTTTGGTACATTTATAGAGCAATGCAGTCTTTACCCACAGCAATTTTCGGCACTGTGATGATCCAGGTAAGATACTCATACTCTTTACAATTACTCCCCATTCTAACTCAGAGCATCAGGCAAGTGCTAGTGGTTCTGTTTGTGTAAATTCGCCTTTTTATTTTCTATTTAAATTAGCTCAATGTGTAGCATGTGATTTCTTTCACTTCCTGTTTTTGAGGTTTATCTATATAGTGGCCTGGTGGTTTCTTTTTATTAGTTTATAGTATTCCAGTATATGGATGTGCCATACATCTGCCTAGATGTTTACCGGTTTATAGACACCGAAATTGTTTTTAGTGTTTGGCTCTTTTGAATGGTGCATTTATTCGGAAGATATTTTTGCCTGGAATCTTGTTTTTGTTCAGAGGGCTGGCTGCCTGATGGGACTCTCTGTAGGAGAGAAGGAGAGAAAGGAGCAGGTATTTGTCTGCTTGGGTCTTTCTATTCCATCAGTTTAACCAAATACCCTTTCTGGCTATACTGCCTGAGCTCTGATTCTCAACACGATTTTGGATGGGGTGGGGAAGCATTTGAAAGCTCTGCTTTCCTGAAATCTTTATCTTCCCTATTCTTGCTGTAAGGTTAAGTCATATTCTTGGGCTGTGAGTACAGTTTCTTACTGCTGTGAAGATAGACTTTACTGTCACTGAATTCACTAGCATCAGAAACCACGTTTCTCCTTCTCCCTGTGTTTTTAGATTTCATTTTATAAAGGTAGCCAGTGTTTGATGCTGAAGACTAGTGTCTTCCTTTATCCGAAATAGGAGCTGTTGATTCACCAGGATTAAAAAAACAAGGTTCCGAGGAAGGAGGAGCAGGCCTGAGAGGGCCTGAATTCCACTCTGGGATCACACAAGGTGGCAGGAGAGGACTGACTTGTGTGGGTCACCTGTAGCATGTGTGCACATGCTTAAAAATCTATATTTGGACAGAAAAATGTATCCCAAGTTAAAGAAATGTGTGAAGGGATGAGGTTACTCACCTGAATTTGCTCCAAACGTTTCTTCATAATGTTTGATGGGGAGTAGGGGTGGTATTGTGAGACAGAATGTTGCTAAGTAACCCAGACTAGTTTTGAACTCATGATCCTTCTCCCTTAGCCTCCTGAGTGTCTGTCTGAGTGTTGAGATTATAGGCATGTGCCAACTTGTACAACTTTACTTTTTTTTTTTTTTTTTTTTTTGGTTTTTTGAGACAGGGTTTCTCTGTGTAGCTTTGCGCCTTTCCTGGAACTCACTTGGTAGCCCAGACTGGCCTTGAACTCACAGAGATCCGCCTGCCTCTGCCTCCCAAGTGCTGGGATTAAAGGCGTGCGCCACCACCGCCTGGCTCAACTTTACATTTTTTTAAATGATTATCTTAATAGAGACTTGAGGCATTAGCTCAACTCTTACTAGATGTTATAATCGTGCACATTTTGAAAACTCTTGACCTGGGAACATTCTTACCTGTTTAGACCATGAAGGAGTACTGCTGCCTCTCAGACTTCTTTGCTCTCCTCAGTTTTTTTATGTTCTTTGTGTAATTGCTGCTTTTATATGTCATTTTGAGATCTCGGGCTAAAGATTGTTATTTGAGTAAAGATTGCATCAAGGGACAGTCCTGCTTAGGGATTCCCAGTGAGGTACTGAGTGTTGGGTATGGTTGAGGATGTGCCTTCCAGTGCCACACAGTTGTTGGCCATGTTCATTCACTTTTCCGTGACTCAAGTCCCAGGGCATGCCAGTGTGAACTTGGGGTGTGTAGCACCTCAGCCTTCTGAGGCTATGGGTGTACTTTCCTGTCATTCTTGCTTCTCTCTCCCTTGATTGTCAGGAAAAAAAAATGTGGATCCTCAGCTCTTACCAGTGATTTAAAGGGTTAATATTTATTTTTTGGTTCACTGTCTACAAGTGTTTTGAGCCTAGTCAGCTAGGCGAGATCTCTTATTTATTACTGAAATGCTTAATGTGTGTATAATGTGTGCCAGGCACTATGTGAACAGTGAACAAGAAAGTCAGTCTGTGCCATTGTGTAGTTTATAAACCCAATGTTAGGCAGAAAATGAAAGGTTTAAGAGAGTGATATTACAGATGGAGTATTGCAGGGCTGTGAGAGAACATGAGACTGTAGCAGAATTGCATTTGTTAAGTGGATACAGTGGTGTCCACAGTAGAGAGTCTTTGCATGAGGCATAGATTAGTGAGGAGAAATAAAGAGTCCCTAGATTTCAAAGAAGCCATTTAGCCTGTGACTTACTGTCTTGGTTAATACCACTTTGGAGGCTTGAATAAAGAGAAAGCGAATGGGGAGGGTTCTGGGTTTATCATGGAGATTGACTCTCTCCCTCAGTTTGCTTTGAGCTACCTGTGTCTTGGGAGCTGCTGCTGTTGGGTGTGGGTTGCTGGAGTCTCCTGTATCCGTTATGCATGTGTCAGCCTGGACATCTCTTCAGAGTGGGGCTTATTAGGCCTGGAAGGTCCTTTGAGTAGGATTTGGAATAATACTTGGAGAGTGGAGACCCAGAGCAGGCCACGTGTGACCTGTACACAGAAAGGAGACTGCTTTCCCAGGTGCTGGCCCCCCTGATCTTAGAACTTGAAAAGGGGACTTCAATAAGATGGTTACATTGGTTACAGGTTTGGGGATAAACCCGGGTACAGGTTTAAAAGTTTCTGTAGTTCCCATTATAGAAATAAATGATTGAAAGATGAACTTTGCATTTCTTTCTTAAGCTGCTGTTTACAGTTAGTTGTGGGTCATTTAATGCTGGGGGTAGATTATGAGAAATGTGGCCCTTGAGGCATTTTATTTTTCCAGTGTGTAACATCAGTGTGTGTATAGGTGCATACAACTATCACTAGGCAGGACACCGCCATGTGTTTAGTCTGGTACTCAGCACATAATTGTTTGCTTTTTTATAATATGGATACAATTTTATTTTCTCTAAGCTTACTAAGTAAAATGGCTTTGTTGGATTTTGAAAAAATAATACTAATTATTTATTTTAATTTTTAAAATTACGTTTATTTGTATATGGGCACATACGCACATGTCTATGTACACATGGGTGCGAACATGCCATGGTGTGAGTGTGGAAGGCAGAGGACAGTTTGCTGGAATTGATTCTCTCCTACATTGGGCCCCAGAGATCAAACTCAGGTTGTCAGGCTTGGGCAAGTGCCCATACCTGCTGAACCGTCTTGCAGGCCCACAAAATGAATAGGATATTTCTAACCTTTTCCTGATCTTACTAGAAAAGAACTCTGCAGCTATTAATGCTAGCTTTCAAAGTGTGAAATTTCTTTTGTTTTAATAGGGCTTTGTCAGCCATCAACCCCCAAGACTAAATTAGATAATTCATTTTTCACTAGATTTTTACTTCATTAGCTGAAAATATTTTCTGCTGCTTACTTATTGTTACATGAAATAAGTGATTTAATGTTAAATTTTATGTGGAATTTCTCTGTTTGTTTCCCCCGGCTCTGTGTGCATATTAAGGACTTTTTTTTTACTTTTTGTCTTTGGGAGTCTCTCCCCCCACCCCCATAATTCCATTTTTTTTTCTTTGCAGGGTTACTAGCTGTAATTTTGTTATTTTATATTTTGTTTTAGAATTTGTAGTGGTGTACTACTTACTTATTTATTGAGATAGTTTCCCTTTGTAGACCAGGCTGGGCTCCAACTCAGAGATTCTCCTGCTTCTGCCTCCCAAGTGCTGGGATTAAAGGTGTGGGCCATCATGCCTGACTTTTAGTGTAAATTTTTAGCTTACAATCTAAGTTCAGATGTCCTACATTTCATGTGTAAGAGATCTCCCATTCCTGTCCACCTGGCCTGTGTTTTTACCTTTTAAAAAGCAAAGGTAAAGGAGGAAGGGTTTCTCTCAGCTTGCAGTTTGATGGTGCATCCATCGTGGTAGGAAGGCTTGGCAGCAGGAGAGTGGGAGTCAGGGCACATTGCAGCTACAGGCAGGACACATGCAGAGGGCCCTTTGCCTTTGCAAGCTGGCTTTCTCTTGTTTGAGTCTAGGATGCCTGTCCATGGAATGGTGTAGCGAACCTTTCCATCCCTGTAAACCCAGTGTGGGCAATCCCTCACAGGCATGCCCAGAGGTCTGTCTCCCAGGAGATTCTAGGTCCTGTCAGCTTGGCAGTATTGACCCTCACATGACTGTCTTGGTCAGTCCTCTCTTGCTGTGAAGAGACACTATGACCAAGGCAACTCTTACAAAGAAAGCATTTAATTGAGACTTGCTCACAGTTTCCAGGGTTTAGTCCATTGTTCTCATAGCAGGGAATATGGTGGCATGCGGGCAGACACGGTAGCTGAGAGTTCTATATGTGGATCCCCAGGCAGCGGGAAGAGAGAGTAGCTGAGAGTTCTCCATCTGGATTTGCAGGCAGCAGGAAGACAGAGACACTGGGTTTGACTTGGGCTTTTGAAACCTCAAAGCCCATCCCCAGTGACACACTTCCTCTAGCAAGGCCACACCTCCTAATAAGACCACACCTCCTAATTCTTTTAGTAGTGCTACTCCCTGATGGTTAAGCATTCAAATATATAAGACTACGGGAGCTATTCTTACTCAACCCCAGATTCTACTCCCTGGTCCCCATAGGCTTGTAGCCATATCAGAATGCAAAAATGCATCCAGTCCTACTTCAGAAGTCCCCATTGTCTGCCATTCTCAACATTGTTTAAAAGTCCAAAGTTCAAAGTCTCTTCTGAGACACTTTGCAATCTCTTAACTGTAACCCCCTGTAAAAACAAAAATCAAAAAGCAGATCACATACTTCCAACATACAGTGGCACAGAATATCCATTACCACTCCAAAGGAGGGAAGGGAGCAGAGTGAGGAAATACTCAAGCAAAGCAAGACCTAAAACCAGCAGGGTGAACTCAAACTCTGCATCTCCATGTCTGATCTCCAGCTCCTTTCATCTTCGTTGACGGCAACACACTTCTCTCTCTTGGGCTGGCCCCACACCTGGTTTGCAGCTCTTCCTTGGCAGGTATCCCACAGCTCTGCAATCTCCAACACCTTGGGGGTCTCTATGAAATTAGGCTCCACCTTCACAGTTTCATGCAGTGGCCTCTGTGGGTCTCCATTCAGGGACACCCCTGACACATGCCTGGCCTCAGCAACTTTTCTTAACCGAGGAGGGAGATTCCATAACCCTTTTCTTGTATCCTTGACTCTAAAGCCAGAACTATGTGTCCCAAGCTGCCAAGTTCTGCTGCTTGCTGGGCTAGAACATGGCCCCCTTGTTCAATTACAGTTATACCAGCTATCTGTTGTTGATGGTTTCCTTCACTGTTTAAACTTTTCTTTAATTCCTTCTTGCTAGTTGGAAGTTTAGCTGGGTGGGATTTTGCCCTGAGGTCACCACTCCATTTAGTCCATTTAACACCGGGCTTTTCTTTAGCTTTTTGTCTCCTTGAGCACAGGACTTAGCTCCATTATACCCCGGGATGCTCCTTTTCTCCTCAAACTGTATGTTTTGTAATTTTTCTTAATCAGCTTGCTCCTTTTCAGTATAGGTCTGTATAAGACTTGCCACTAATAACCATATGACAAAGTCAATACTAGGTTGTCTTGAAACCTCCTCTGCTAATGCTATTAATTCAAAACTCTTCATTTGAGCCTCAGGCAGATTTTTTGGACTAGGGTAAAAAACAGCCACATTCTTTGCCAAAATATCACAAGAATGGTCTCTAGTCACTTACTATTATTCTTCCCCTCTGAAACTTCTTGAGCTGGGCTCTCACAATCCACCTCACCCTCAGGACCACTGTCTTGCATGCTTTTACTAGGATAGCCTATTAAACCCTGCTTAAAACATTCAACTGCTTTCCTAATCCAAAGTCCACATTCTGCCAAATAGCATGGTCAGGCCTGTCACAGCAATACCCAGCTCCCTGGTACCAGCTTCTGTCTTGGTCAGTGTTTTGTTGTTGTGGAGAGGCACTCTGACACTGGGCCTGACTTGGGCTTTTGAAGCCTCAAAGCCTACCCCCAGTGACATGCTTCCTCCCACAAGGCCACACCCACCAACAAAGGCCACACCTCCTAATCCTTCTAGGTAGTACCACTCCCCGTGGCTAAGCATTCAGATATATGAGCCTTTGGGGGCGATTCTTGCTCACCTACTACACATGACCTTAGAGTATTGTGGCATACTAGTGGTTACACTGTCTGGTACTTGTCATTTTTTATTTAGACCTGTATTTCTTGGTATCATTTTTTTTTGTGTCTGAGGCTTTTCCTTAATTTATTGTTATTATTGTTACTGTTATTAGTATTATTATTTAGTACAAGTTGGGTGATAACAAATTCTTTTAGCTTAGCACATCTGAAATCATTCATTTTTCATATCTGAAAGATATTTTGTTGGGTATAGCCTGCTAGGCTCATATATTTTCCTTTCACTATGTTATAGTTACTCTGTCTTCGTTTCCATTTTTGCCTCTATTTGAATCTGTTAGTCCTTTGTTCCTTTGTTTATAAATGTCGTTCTTTTCTGGCTGCCTTTAAAACTTTATTTTTATTGTTGGTTTGGAGTGATTTGGTTATCCTGTGCTCGTGTGTGTGTGTGTGTGTGTGTGTGTGTGTGTGTCTGTGTGTCTGTGAGTGTGTGCGTGTGAACACATGCGCATATGTGCACCCTATTGTTCCTCAGACTCTTGCAGGGCTTCATTTAGCATGGTCACTATTGCTCAGGTTTCATGTTCACTTACTCTCTTAAAAAACAAACTTGTTTTTATTAAGTTATGTGTATGTATATATTTTTGGATATGTGTATGTGAGTTTGGTGCATACAGAGGCCAGAGGCATTGGATCCCCTGGAGCTGGAGTTCCAGGGGCCTGTAAGCTGTCCAATGTGAGTGCTGGGAACCAAACTTGGGTCTCCTGTAAGAGCAGTGTGAGCTTTGAACCACCGAGCTCTCTCTCCAGCGCCTCACTTGTCTTTATATTTCCAGTGTCTGCTTTGCTAGTAGTCTCATCCACTATATACTTTTTAATCTCAGACATTAACATAGTTTTTATCTAAAGAATTTTGGATCTTTTTTGTATTTTTCTGGGCTTTATATTCTCTCTAATTTTTTGAGCATAAGAAATAGCTATACTGTTTGTTTTAATAATGTCATCTGATTCTAACCTTTCAATTTTGCAGTTTTCAGTTGACTTATTGTTCTCTTATGGGTTATGCTTCCCAATATGTTAATCTTTCACCATGAATTTTACTGTGTTTTAGTGCTGGGTATTTATTTCTTTTTTATTCTGGTAAGTATTCTTGAGGTTTGTTCTGGGAGACAGTTCAGTTACATAGGAGAAAGTAAGAAGATCTTCTGGGGACCCATTTCTCTGATTTTTAAGTAGGAGGCAGCAGTGGTGGGTCTGGTCCTAGCTGTTTCTCTCTACTCAGGCAAGACATTTTGTAGTGCTGAGTTTCCTATGAGCTCTGCAGTCAGCCATCTCTATGTGAATTGGCTCTGTTCCGTCAATTCTTTTCAGTGTATATTTTATCTCCGCCATAGGTAGTTTCCTTATATGCATGTGTTGATTTGCACTTGGCTGAACTCACGCGGGCCATTTTTAGAGCTTGGGGTTCTTTATGTCTGGGCAGCCCCTGCATTTCTGCCTCTGTATTCCCATTTTAACTCTAGCTTCTTAGTTACCCAGACTCTCAGCCCCTCCTTTGCCAGGGGAATAGGCTGGGTTTTGCTTCGGTTTCTTCTTGAGTCATGACCTGAAACGTTAGAGGGAGTAGGTAGTTCCAGCAGTCAGGGATCATTCACTGCCTTTCATTGTTTGACATCCAGTTTCCTCTCCACCCCCCCTTCTTTCCATCTAAAAACAATTCAGTGTAGGTATGTATGGTGTATATGCAGATGCATCTGTAAGGCAGTGGTTCCCAACCTGTGGGTCATGACCCCTTTGGGGTCGCATATCAGATATTTGCATTCTCATTCATAACAACAAAATAATTTTATGGTTAGGGGTCACCACAGCATGAGGAACTTTGTTAAAGGGTTGTAGCATTAGGAAGGTTGGGAACCATGGGTGTGAGGAGAACAGAAGAAGATATCCAGTGTCTTCCTCTATCATTCTCTGCCTATTCTTTCTTTTTTTTTTTTTTTTTCTTCCCCGCCCGAGCCAGGGTTTCTCTGTGTAGTTTTGGAGCCTGTCCTGGATCTTGCTCTGTAGACCAGGCTGGCCTCGAACTCACAGAGATCCACCTGGTTCTGCCTCCCGAGTGCTGGGATTAAAGGTGCCCAGCCTCTGTCTATTCTTTTGAGGCATAGTCTGCCTCTGAACTTGGGACTTGGGTTTTCTCAGCAAGGCTGGAAGCCATTAAGCCCCAGTGCTTAGGTGGGTGTTGGATGCCTGGCTTGTTACATGACTCTGTGATCTGTGTGATTGCCTGGCAAGTACTCTTAACCACTGAACCATTTCTCCAGACCTCCTTTTTCTTTAAGTCAGATCTTGCTGTGTAATTAGCTGCCTTGAGATCTTCCTTTCTCAGCCTCTTGAGTGTTGGAATGTGAGGTGTGTGTACTGCCATCCTGGCCTAACATCTAGGTTTCTTGTTTTTGAGTGTCTCACTGTTAAACCTTGGCTGGCCTGAAACTTGCCTTGTAGACAAGGTTGGCTACAAGCTACCAGAGCTCTGCCTGCCTCTGCTGGCATTAAAGTTGTGCACCAACATGCCCACCTCCTCCTCTTTTTTGATGGTAGTATTGATGTGTGGAGATGTGTGGAACAAACAGCTAAGCTTTAAAAAGAGGGGTTTTTTTTTTTTTTTTTTTGGAGACAAGGTTTCTCTGTGTAGCCCATGGCTGTCCTGGAACTTACTCTGTAGACTAGGCTAGCCTCAAACTCAGAAATCTGCCTGCTTCTGCCTCCTGAGGGCTAGGATTAAAGGTGAGAGCCAACACTGCCTGTCTAGAAAGAAAGAACTTTTTTAAATAAAGTTTTTATTGTGATGTTATTCATTTGTCACATTGCACACCCATTTATGACATGATCTCCATGGCTTTTAGTGTATTCAGAGTTGCACAGGATAGTCACAGTCAGTCTGATGATATCCTTCAAATAGACCCGTGTTCTAGTCCTCCTAGCGTCCAATGCCTTCTGCACCTCAGCCCTATGCTCCCACCTTGGTTTCTGCCTTTTATGGATGTAGGCACCGTTGACATTTCATAGAAACGGGCCACACCATGCCTGTCTTCTTCCAGTGTGATGTTTTTAAGGTTCATACATGGCTTAGTAGGTGTCAGGACTTCGCTTCCCGTGCTCGTCTAATAGTATTCTATTGTGTGGTTATGTTCATCTGTTGATGGACCTGTGGTGGTTTCCATTTTGAGCTACTAGGGGTAATGCTGCTGTGGACATGTATGTACAGCTTCTGTGTAGACTGTTGGGACTGTAGGAGTCTGTGCTAAGTGTGACTTTTTGAGGAACTACTGAGTGTATAGTTTCTGTGACACCCCCACCAGCACTAGCAGTATAGTAATTTGTGTGTGTGTGTGTGTGTGTGTGTGTGTGTGTGTGTGTGTGTGTATTTTACACTCCTGCTAATGCTTGTACTATCTGTCATTTTCATTATGGTCTTCATAATGAGTATGGAGTATTAATCTCATTTGTGGTTTTGATTTGCATTTCTCTGATGACTAATGGTGTTGAGCATGTTTTTACTTGCTTTTTGGCCTTTTGAATATTTTTATGGGTATGTTTTTCAAGTCTTTTAGCCGTTGTTTAAGTTGGGTGATGTGATTTCTGAATTTTCTGCCCAAGAGTTCTTGGTATGTCCAGGACTCCCAGGCGCACAGTGTGCGGCGTCTTTCCGAATTCTGTGATTGTATTTTCACTTTCTTGATGGTATGTTTTTTAAAGCACATTTTTCATTTTGATGAAATCCAGTTTGCCTCTTTTGCTTGTGATGTTGGTGTCATATCTAAGAAACTTTTTCCTAATCCAAGATTAAGAAGGTTCACTCCTGTGTTTTCTGCTTTGTTTTATTTAGCTCTTAGATTTATTTTTTAATTAATTGATGGGTGTTTCAAGTTGGATGCGTATTCACCCATTTTCACATGGACATCTGATTGAGCACCATTTCTTGAAAAGACTTTTTTATCCCCCATTAAATTATTTTAATACACTTGTTAAAAATCACTCGGGAGGCAGAGCCAGGCAGGTGTCTGTGAGTTCGAGGCCAGCCTGGTCTACAGAGCGAGATCCAGGACAGGCACCAAAACTACACAGAGAAACCCTGTCTCGAAAAAACAAACAAACAAACAAACAAACAAACAAACAAACAAGTTGGTTGATTGATTTAAATGTGAGAGCTGCTGGACTCTTACTTCAGTGATTGCTGTGTCTGTCTTATGCCAGTATCACAACATCTCCATTACTGTACCTTTGTATTGTGTGAAATTAGGAAGTATGAGCCTCCTTCCAGAATAGTTCATCTAAGAGCCTGTTGATTTTGTTAATCTTTATTGGCAGTGGACCTTGACATATGACATATATTCTTAAGGAACATTGTTAGCAGTTGCTATGAATTTTTCCATTGAGTATTTATTCCTTTCAAAATTAATATTTCACCATTTCTGCAGACTAACATGTATTTATACACCCATATATTTTAGACCATCATTTTTTTGTAAGGAGGCATCTAGAAACATTGCTAAGTCTTGCTTGCTTGCCCTATACATACTTCAAAGAATAATTTGATTATGTCAGTGCTTACAGGATCTTAATGATCTTATAAATTAGGGGCCATATAGTATAGAAGAAGATAAAAAATTTCAAGGAATGGGAACCAAGCCAATATCTAGATGTAAAATATCTTCAAAAAATTATGCTGTAAAACATTTCCAGAATATGTACAAATTCTATATGTAGACAACATGCCTTCTAATATCACAAAAATCTAGTGTGATTTAGGGTAGATCAAAGACTGTCCATGCAGCACTAAGTAATATTTTGCTTTGATTTCTCAGAGCCAATTTGTTCAAAATTTTTGTTAAATTCACATCTTTATTTTGCTTAAAATATTTCCAGTAGTAGGAAGAATGTGCTTTGCTTTTCCATTGTTCCTGTGACAAATGGAAAAGATCTTAGTCTCCCATCATCTGACCCTACCAAAAATACCATACCAAGGGGCTTCCCGTTTCAGTTGCCGCCCTGAATGGCCTCATGAAAAGAGTAAGTTGGTGAATATTTTTGTCCTGATACTTCACTCATACAATACAAATCAACCTCAAACTGATCCAGAGCAGATCTAATCCAGAGCTCTAAAGAACAATGGTGATTTTTTTCCCCCCTCCCTGAGACAGGGTCTCACTGTGTAGCCCTGGCTGTCCTGGAACTCACTGTATATATCAGGCTTACCTTAAACTCACAGAGATTGAAAGTGAATGCCATCATGCCTGGCTCTTTTCATACTTTGAAAGCATGGTCTTCATTTAATTTGTTCAACTGATGGTTTATAAATATTAGTAAAAGAGGAACTACCCAGAACACAGATTTCATCAAGCAACCTGTTGAGACTGAATTGCAGAGAAGGAAGTTTTTGCTAAAATGCATTTCCTTTACTGTGAAGAAACCTTTGTTGAGAAATTAACTTCAACTCTGAGAAAATGGTGGCATTTCTGTGCAGCCTATAAGGAACATAATATCCTGACATTTCAGTTAGGGTATTTGTAGAAAATATTTTCTCTCCACTATAGAAGTACAAGAAACAGCTATCCTATGTGACTACCTAGAAGACCTTTGTGGTGGTTTGAAAGAAAATGACCCCCAAAGGGAGTGGCACTATTGGCAGGGTGGCCTTGTTGGAGGAAGTATGTCACTATGGGGGTGGGCTTTGAGGTCTTCTATGTTCAAGATATCACCCAGTGTCTTAGTTTACTTCCTGTTGCTTGCAAGATGTAGAACTCTCAGCTCCTTTTCCAGTACCATATCTGCCTGCATGCCACCATGTCCTGCCATGATGAGAATGGACTAAATCTCTGAAACTGTAAGCTGTCCAATTAGATGGTTTCCTTTACAGGAGTTGTTGTGACTATGGTGTCTCTTCACAGCAACAGAAACCTTAACTAAGACAACCTTTATTGTCCATTTATCTAAAGCACCCTTCAGTGAAGGTCAACTCTGATGCTAACCAACCTAGTATGAAAAGTTAAAACTCCTTTCTACATAGTTTTGCAGACCATTCTGATTTCCATGTAAGCTCACTTAGGATTAGGAGCAGTCTGGCAGGACATTTTGTTTGATCTGTGATGAAAGAATGGATCTTCTAGAGACTATAGACTTTTTCCTGAATATCAAACCCATCAGTCATGGGACTAAAATCTACATCCTGCTAATTAAAAGAAAATCAATTAAAAAATGCTTGTCCTCCAATTTCCATGAATTCCAATTTATTTATTAACAATCCTCCCCAGCCCCTACCCCTTGAGACAGTGTCTTGTTATGTTGTCCTGGCCAGCCCTGGCTAGCCTTGAATTTTAGTAATCTCCCAAGTTCTGGGATTATGGGCTGGTGTGTCATGTTTAGAGTAGTTCCTCAGTCATTTTCATCGTTCAGAGAATGTGATAACAATGGGAGGTCTTAGGAACTAGAATAACAGATGTGTGTGAGTAAACTATTGTGTTCTTTTGCTTGAGCCACCACAACAAAATGCCACCGCCTGGGAGGCTGGACTGCAGCACTGGTTTTCTGAGTTGTAGAGATTGAAGTCTGAGATTGTGGGGAGGACGTTGCTGGTGTCTGCTGAGGCCTTGCTCCTTGTCCTGTCGAGGCTCACTTTGTCTTGTGTCTCCCGTGCTTCACTGGTGTTTCTCTTCTTGGGGAAATGCCCTGCTCTTAAGTGGACATTGGTCAGTTTGGATGAGGGTACTGATTTTTAACTCATTTACCATTATGTTCCAAGGTATTGTAGGTTAAGGCTTCCACATAGGGATCTTGAGAGACCCAGTTTGGTCCATAACAACACACACGCAAGCATGCACGCACACCCTTAAGACAAATTAACTGCTGTTGAGTATTAATGCTTTATTAACTGATCAGTTTGTAGCTTTATTTCTTAAAATAAATAACATGGACATTATAATCAGATATGTGGCATATTCATTTAATACAGGAATTTCAGATGCTTATTCTAGATGATGCAGATAGAGAATTGGTAACGGACAAAAGAAGTGCTATCCTTGTGGTTTAAGACATAAGAGGGTAAATGTGTCAGCCATTCCTGGGTGAAAAATCACTCTCCAGACTTACTGGCCTAACCTATCATTTTGTTTTCTCATGATTATGCTGGGTCCATGTTCAGCATGGTGGCTCTGGTCTCTGCTCTAGCCCCTCAGGGCAGCTGCTGTGTCACCTGATAGTTAACTGGAAAGTTTGTGCCCTAAGAGGGGTTGGCAAACGTTTAAAACACCCAAGCCTTCTTTGGTCACATCAGTTTTCCCTTTGTTCTTTTAAAAGTAATGTTAAAAAGATTGACCATGAGGAAGAGCTGATGCCGAGGGATTGAATGGCAATACGGTGCTGACCTTTAAAAATCTCTTCCTTCTAGCAAAGGCTCTAGTCATCAGTAATTGTAGTGTTAGCAGAGGAGAGGAGTTTCATCTAACTCTTTAGATAGGACAGTAGCAGTGACCAAATGGGGGGAAACTTTGCTTTGGTTTAGGAGCCTCAGTTCGTGCATGGCAGTGCTAGACCTGCTTTTCTTAACTCTACAGGAAATGAGAGTAGGGCTCGGTAGAAGGAAGTCCTGTGTACCCAGCTTTCAGTGTGCAGGCTTCTCAGTGGTGGTCTGGGGGAATAAGCAAGTTGTTCTTGCTCCAAAAAAATGCTGACTTTGAAAAGGAACTCAGGTACAGCTATAGTAGATTTCTGATTCAGTAGGTCTAGGGTGAGGCCTGGGACTCTGCAAGTCTACTCTGCTCCTCTGTCATGTTGTCGTGATTCCACACTTTGAATACTGAGGACACAGGAGACTGAATTAGCCCAAGAGTGTTGGGGGTTAGCTGTCGATGTAGGTGTTTCATTGGAGCAGAACTAGTCCAGTGTCAGTTTGGATTGTTATTGTGCAGGGTGAAGTGTTGTGTGTAGCCACACAAATTGATGATGTGAATAGATTGTAGCTTTTAGTGAGGATTCTAGTTTTGGGGGAACTCAGTGTCCTTAGTAGAGAACAGGATATTAGAGATTGCAATGTCTGACCCTTGAGTTCACAGATGGAGGTGGGGGTTTTGTGGCTGCCCAGTACCTGGCTTACAGAGATCTGGGGTCTCCAGAAGTCTTTCCTTCTATTGGGAGTACAGATAGGTGATGCCACTTCCTTACCACCCCGAGGGGGATTTGGTGACATTGATAGCATTAAAACTCACAATGGGCCTCATTCCATTTTGGTTTATAGTGCATTTCTAGAATAAAAGTAAAACTGTTGAGAGAGTAAGTGAATAAGAGGCCTGACTTCTGAGTGAGGTGGTCACAGAGTAGGCCCAGGGCCAGAGTGGCCTATAAACCACGGCAGAGAGTTTCTAGTAAAAACAGCTGAGGCCATTGTGATGTGGAAAAAATCTACAGACCCATACAACGACAGGCTTTCAGACCACAGCTGTGTTCTGAGTCAGCGAGGCTGGGCAGGTATAAACGTAATCAAAGGGGTAACTCAGGGAAGAAGTTTATGCATGCCCCTCCCCGTTTTGATTATGTGCTCTTTCTTGCATCTAGAAAGCAGTCAGGAGAAGGTGAGGGAATACAGATGTCTCAAAAGCAGCGGCCGGAAGATAGGGTGAGCTTGATGAGGGGAAGACAGGTGAGAGAGAAGCAGGTTCGAAATTAGTGCTGGTAGCGATTTGCATGTGCTTACACATGCCTTTTGTGGGCTGGTGGGTAAGAATGTGCTCTTACGTTGAGGCTCTGGAACTACAGAATGGTAGTTCTGGACGGGACCCCGTATTCTCTCACTCTGGTCTAGAAATTCCCAAGACTCAGTGAGGTAGAGGGACTTGGCCAAAGGTTAATGACGCTCCAGTGTAAATTTCCTCACTCCCTCCTCCCTCTCCAACTGAACTGTCTTGTCTTCCCACTCATAGTGTTATCGTTAATAAATTACTTTCCAGAGGTTCCAGACTAGTGCTTTGAAGTGAAGGAAGAAACTACTGAACTAAGTTGTAGACTGACTAAAAAATTCCTACAGTCACTTTAGTGATTTGTCGAGATTGTTTTCTGTTTTGTTCAATTCAGATTTACTGTTGCTTTGAATAATACAGTTTTGACTACAAGTAACAGAAACGTAGTGGAATCCCAGCCAGTTACAAAAGTGGCTCTCCGTGACACGATGAGTCCAGGACTTAGGGCTGCTGGTCTTCCACTTGGCCATCTTAAGGATGTAGCTCTGTCCTGCATATCCTTCCCAGCCGCAACCTCTCTTTTAAAAAAAATACTTTTATTATTTTAGGTGTAGATACTGTAATAAATGTTATTTTTATTAGTTTTATTTTTTAGGCTTTAATTTCTTTTGTTTTTAAAGATATGCTTCATTTTATATAAGTGTTGGTCTTTATGTATTTATGCGTACCATGTGTGTGGTGGTGTCCTTGGAGGCCAGAAAAAAGGTCATGGAGTCTCTTAACAGTGGTTGTGAGCCACCTGAGGGTGCTGGGAACAGAGCCCAGATCCTCTGTGAGAACAGCCAAGTGCTCTTAGCCATTGAGCATCCTTCAGTTCCCTAGGTTGTGATTTCTGAAAATTTACTCATGCATCTTAAAGAAGAAGTCTTTTGAGTTGAGCACATTAGACTAGGTTGTAATTCCAGCAATCTGGAATCTGGGACAGAAGAATGTGAGTTCCAGGCTAGTCTGGACTGGTGAGACTGTTGATGCCCCTTCCTAGGGAAGGAAATCTTTTGTTAATGTTCCCTTGATAGGAGAATAATTAGTATGTCTATTTACTGTAGACCGTTATGTAATTTGGAAAAACAAGTTCAAGTGTTTATTGCTGAATTTTGGCAGAGTTTATACAACTTTTGCAGTTTGTTGCATCAGGCAGGCCAGTCTTCAGAGAGTAAGTTTTAAGACTATTTCCTATGATTCATAGGAATGAAAACCAGATTTTGTATTTGGACCTTTCAAAGCACTGAGTCTGGCTGAATTGCATTTAGCTTTATTACAGCACTTTTCCTAGCATTAACTCAGACTCTACTTATCTAGAAGTATAGATTTAACATTTCAATTTTACAAGTGTGACTGTGGTAATTAATTTCCATTGTCAAGTTAGCAGACTCAGAGTTAAAACAGAATTAAGTTTGACTACTATTGGAAATCGTCAATATGACATGTCACTATACAGAGGTAATCCCTGGAAACAGCTCAGTAAACAAAATTCACCTTCATATGCTTTTGGAAAGGAACATTTACCTTTCGTTTCTAGGCCCATGTAAGATCTAGGAGATCGCCCAGACTTGAGAAGGAGGGAGGATGTTAGAGGAGACTGTCAGGGCAGTGTCTGAGTAGTGTGTTCAGCAAGTACACCACCTCAGCTCTTAACTCTAGCCTTTGGCCTGCTGTGTGAGAGGAAGTGTGATTAGTATTGAATTAGAGACTTGTCATAAAGCTTCACTTTCCCCAGCAGTATTTAGAACATAGTCCTCTCCCACCTCATTAAAAACAACCCCAGACCTAGCAACAAATCAGCCACATAATAGACCTGCTCTCAGTGAATAACAGCTGCTCAGGTTAGCTGTGTGTAGCCGCTGACTCTGCCGTGCCTGGTGAGTGTATGTCTACATCCATGTTCTTTTGAGTTTTGGAGACTGTGGTTTCTAGGGAGAAAGTAGTCATGAGAAATTTTAAGGGGAAATTTAAGACGGAATTGTCCATGTTGCTCAGAATCATCTTGGGGAGCTGTAAAGCTTCACCCCAAAGCAGAAAAGGCAGTTTTGTACAGTGGCACAGTGTTTATCTGAGGTGTGGTTGTAGCTCATTGAAAACTTTCCCCAGTACCTGAAAGCAGCAAGTCACAACCTTGCTTACCCAGTGTAGTCACTAGGCAGATCAGAATAAATGGATGCTTGTGCTGCAGACCCAGGAACAAAAGACTTGATTATTCTTCAATGCTCTTTGGGCATTGCGTTTTTAAAAGCACTTAGATTATTAAAAGGTTGTCCTCAACCTCATATAGCAAGCCAGAGTTTTAATACACTTTCTTTTTAATTGCTCATCTCTGTATCTGCACTGACACAGCACAGTCATCCCTAGTTTTCAGACAATACTTGGTTCCTCCCACTTACCCAGGCTTACCTTGGAGACCTCATGACTCCAGATGCTACTCTAACCTGGCCTGTGTTTCCTATGCTCCTGCCGTTTACAGCTTGTGAGTTGTAAGCCAGTTTGTCTCTGCAGTAGCCTGCCTTCTGATGTTACCTTGCAGGGGGAGGCTTGAGGTATCAGAAATTCTAGGCCTGTGCCCTGAATGTAGTGTCTAGGCTGCACCTTGTGCCTGGGCTCGGGAACCAGCCTGGGGAGAAGAGAAAGCTTCCGAGAAAACGGGCTTAGATTCTCCCCAAAGAGAACATTAGAAACTGGATTGCAGATGAGAGGAGTTCAGCTCATGTGGACTTGGAGGCTAGGAGTCGGAGGTAGCTTGGACGGGTTAGTCAGCTATTTGGATTTGTTGTGGGTAGGGTGCCATTCAGAGACGGAGAAGACACCATTGAAGTCCTGCCGCCTACCCTCACTGGCAGCGCTCAGATGTCTCTGGTCAGTAACAGAGTCCTTTGTTTTCTCTAGGTAGCAGGTTTACCTTCACGCACATGGTGTAGTACTGCATTTCAGTGCTGTCAAACTAGATTCCTGTTAATGATGGCAAGGAAGGCTTATGTGGGAAAGCAGGGAAGTTCTGATTCCGGGGCAGAAGGCAGGCCAGAGAAGCTGGGTGGGGGGCACACTTGTAAGTGTTCTTCATAGCAAACATCTGGACTTTTATTTTAGATCTATTTGATTTTATGTGTATGAGTGTTGTACTTAGTACCCACGAAGGTCACAAGAGGGTGTTGAATCCCCTGGAACTGGAGTTATAGGTTGTGAGCCAGCTACATGTGGGTTCTGGGAATAAAACCTGGCCCTCTGCAAGAAAAAGTACCCTAACCATTGAGCCATCTCTCCAGGCCTTGGACTAGTCATTTTTGCCAAGGCTGTCCTCCCTCTGATTTTCTTCCTCTCTGCTCTGTCAAAGTGGACCTTGTCAGGGCAAAGGTCTTTCTTTACTTCTTGAAAGGTCAAGTCAGGGTACTGTGTACATGCCACCTGGTCTCTTTTGATGCTAGAGTTTCCTGTTGGCATTGCTCGGGGGGAAACTTGGATTTTCACACAGACACTTGTCAGAATATTCCAGTTATTCCTCATTTTGGGCAGGGTCAGAAGGCTGTGGCTAGAGGACTGTTAAATCAGTGAATCCAGGCTTTCTTCTGAAGCATCAGGGCCTCCGGAGAGTTTGAAACAGGCGGGAGGGAAGACCTGCCCAGCCTACCGGGTAGGAGGGCATGGAACTGTGTGGCTGAAGGTACTGCTCTGGCTGCTGCTGGGAAAGGACCGGAAGAGAAGATAAACGTGGAGGTGTGTGGAAGAGTGAGTGCCAGAGACAAGAGAAGCCCAGGGAGTGGCAAGATGGAGCTGTCAGATCAAACTGACTTTGACACAGAAATGTGAGCAGCTGTGACTGCTGGCCGGGGCTTTGAGGACAGTTGATGGGAATGATGCTTTTCTTCAAGGGGACATACCTGCTTCCAGCTTTTTTGATGGATGGTGTTTGCCTGTCAGACATCTCAGAAGCCTACTCGCCATGGTGCTTTACTCCACTAGAGCATGTTGCCATGGAGTGTTCTGAAAGCCAGAATGGCAGACTTGCTGCTAGTGCTGCTGCTGTGGTCAGGATCCTTCCCTTTGTCTACGAAGCCTACAGTGGTACCTTCATCCTGCCGGGCCTCTCCCTTTGACCTTACAGTTACCAATGGTCCCATGGGAACTTGACTGTGTCACCTTCAGCTGTCCCCAGTGCTGTGACATGCTGCTGGACACATGCTGACTGGCCCTGGGGTGGTACAAGCCCACCTGACATGCATCCTCCTGGTCGACAGCTCTCTAGCTTTCTGTCAGGTCCTGGTTCTACCTCATGCACTTAAAACTTGACCTCTGCCTGAATTCCTCTCGGGCCCTGGTTAAAAATACAGGCGTTTCGTCTATTGCCATAGCGCTCGGCATTTTCTGCAGTCTTTGGTTAGCATTGGAGGGGCTCACCACCACGCCCTCTGGCTTACCGCATAGCTGAATTCAGCCTAGCCTGGCACAGTAATCCATTCTCTTGCCGATTCCTAACCACCCTGAGAAATTCTAATCGGTATGTCTTTTTCTGATCCTTTACTGAAGTAACCCCCTTCCACTGGGCTCTGTAGTTAGTGCCTGCTCTAATTTTACAATGCCCTGCACATTTTATTGCCAGTGGTGCTCTTTTGGGATGTAGAATTAGTGCTCCTGACACAGTTTTTTTTTTTTTTTTTTGCACCCATTGGGTGCTGCATCAAGGTTTGTTGAGCTAAAGATTTCCCTTCAGAAAGGTGCGTATAAAATTAAAAGTCCTGGCAGCGAAAAGCTTCATCAGTTCTTTCTTCTTGCCTGCCCCCTCCCCATTTCTTCCTTCCCCCCATTGGGCTCATTTGGACCCTCGTAGTATGGCTTGCTGTGTTATCATGAGCTGTCCACACACAGGAAAGGAGGGATGTTGGGCAATTGGGAATTCTGGTTGTGAAAGTTAGTCATTGTGACGAGTCTGTGAAACACAGGTGATAAAGCTGCTAATAAACTTTAATCTGGGAGATTACTTGTCACCGGAAGAGCTGCTGGCCTGATAGCTTTACGGCTGGAGTGTGTGCTGTTGTTTACTGCATAGCAATAGATGGTGCCTTGTTTTGGTAAGGGCCGTGCTGTTTTCCTCCTGACTTTTAGATTAATTTATATTGGTCACAAGGTTCCGGAGAACTAGCAATGTGCACCATCGCTACAAATGAGTAGTGAGGTATTAGCAAGGCGAGGTGTTTTTCTTTCTGTCCCCTCCGCCCTTTGCTATTACTAATTGTTGTCTCATTTGATGGATCACAGAGTAAGATTGGGAAATACTGAGTAGTTACATTTGGAGAGAGACAGCGCTGGAGTAATCTGGCAGGACTGCCCAGTGTCTCATTAAACATGTTGATGAATGCACACAGGAGAGAGCCTGTGCTTCCTTTCCTCCTTTGAATCACTCAAGACCAGGGTCCTGTGCTTGGAACAGGTGACTCAGATGCAAGGAAGTTTGGAAAGTCAAACTGCTATCGTTTCCTGGCTGCTTGTTGGCATTCGAGGCCCAAATTAATTAACGCCTTTCCCCCAGCTTTTCTTCCTTTGATCTCGCATGTAAATTCTTGTCTTCTATTTCTCTCTGCACAGTCTTAGTTTTCCAGGAATGAGTGAAAATACAAAGGAGTGCTGTCATTAATGTCTGTTGCTCCTGCTGTGTGGCAGGCTCCGGGCTACTGTTCTGAGGTACGGAGAGGCTGCCTGATATGCCGGCATTGTTCTGGGCTGCTCCTCCCGTACCAGCACTGTGGCTGAATAGTGCAGTGGCAGCAGCCAAGAGTGTGTCTCTCCAAGGAGAGGAAGCCCCTTTGCCTTCTGAAGTCTCTGAGGTACATGTCACTGGTCAAGTGGGATACTTGAGACTAAGGATCACATAAACAATCCATTGGGTAATTACAGTTACTAATAGTTTCTGACAGAAAACTCACTTGGACTTGAGTACAGCCTTACCTGTGGGAGAAAACGACCTTCATGTTTTTTGACAAAGGACTGGTTCTAGTCCACACTACAAGAAACTGACTTTAAAAAGCAGATGTCTCTTTAGTTTCAGCAGTTAAAATCAGATGAACTGAAGCAAACGACGGAAGATGACGACGGTGTTTTGAGAATTGTGTAGAGTGAGAAAAAAATAAGATGTTCAACAGAAAGACTTGTGTTTGTTAAAGGCTGTTGGAAGCCGTCTTATGTGTCCACCATTTCCTGTGCTCTGGAGTTCTTGATTCAGACCCTGCTTCTGTGCACATTTCCTAACTGCCCTTTATTGCCCCTTTGTGAGCGTGTGCTCTCTCTTTACATTTCAAGTTCCTGACACCAAAGTGGTGATGACCTTGAGAAAGAGACTGAACCCAAGCCGAGGCCAGTATTTGTCAGTGTCACATGAGAGAGGACCAGTTAGAGTACCTTATGAAATGATGGTGAGGACTGAGTGCTCCTGAAGGGACCCACCTGATGGAGTCGTGAGTGACATTGGCCATTTCATTGCTCCTTGGCGCTTCCTATAGGCCATGTGGGTGGGACTGTTAAACCGTGGTTCCTGTGAGGGAGAATCTGTAACTTAGGGCAGTCCAAGGCCTGGCACACAGGTGGAGCTGCTGGTAGTTCACGGCTGAGCCTGTGACGATCCTTGCTGTGGATTCCTCAGAGTCCACAGACAACAGTGCCCTTTGTAAACACAGTTACCTTTGGTTAAGAAGCACACTTCCCAAGTGAAGATGATAGTTCCTGAAGATGTGACTTTTGTTGTCTTCTGGTCATAGTGTGGATGACCCCAAAGGAAGAGTGATTATAAGGATGTATGTCATATGTAAAGGAAGAGTGATTATAAGGATGTATGTCATATGTAAAAGGAAGCATTCTTCTTGATGCAGGAATCCTGAACCTTTGCTGTCACTTGATTCTAAACACTTACAAACCTACCTTTTGGCCATTCAGTTAATTCATGACATAAATACAAGGCTAGAGCATCTTGCTCTCTTCTTTACATCACCTCCCAAATCCCTCTCTCTGGGGGGGG